>WOXC01000322.1:0-195948 GCA_011680675.1 Gymnobelideus leadbeateri
TTAAGTGAATTGGCCAGGTTCAGAATTTGACTTTACATAAAATCTTTATACTCCACTTAAACTTACTCAATTGTATCCATCTATTTTGTATGACACTTAAGCCATTAAAAATTTTTTATTTTTCATAAATATTCTTTTTTGTCATTACAAAGATGAGTTTGCCTTTATCTTCTGATATTGAGCCAATGCCTCCTGAATACAGGATATTTTAACTAATATTAGGCTTTTGAATGGTGGCATCTTTTATCACCTAGACTATTAACCTTGTATTCATATTGAATTAAAGTTGATAAATATTTCTGCCTAGGTGCTTGCATTCAACATTGTTTCGCCAAGGTGAGAAACAAGTTCATAGCTTAATACGATTGCTTCAGCCGATATGAATTTGAATTTAGGGTCACATTAGCTAGCATTGGGGTAGAAAGAAGGTAGTGACTTCTCAACTCTTTGATACTATTGAGATAACATGGTTCTTCTCCAGGGAACATGGATGGTTTAAGACATTGGTGAATCATTAGCTGTTCAGTTGTGTTCAGTCATGTCCCGACTCTCTGTGACCCCATTTGAGGTTTTCTTGGAAGATACTGGAGTGGTTTGTCATTTCCTCAATCTCATTTTACAGATGAGGAATCTGAGGCAAACCAGGTTTAAGTGACTTGCCCAGAGTCACACAAATTAGTAAGTGTCTGTCAGTCTTCCTGAATTCAGGCTGGCACCCAATCCACTGCTCCATCTAGCTGCCCCTCTCCTTAACTGAAATGATGGTTAAAACACTTCAGAGGGGTGTATTGAGGCCACACGATGAACTTAAACCCAGCCAGGCTTTACCTAAGTAGTCTGTTTGGGGTTAATTTCATTGTCTCCCTGAGCAATGGATAATTTGAACTAAGGATAAGAAGAGGTGCTCAGAAAGTGAAGTTATATGCCTGGGTAATTAATTGGGAGCTGGTTTTATGTGGGTGTGGGTAGACATTTATTAAACACCTGCTGGGTACCAGGCATTGTGCCCAGTTAGTCATTTAGCCCTCAAGAAGATTACAAACCAATGGGGGAAGACAACATGCAAACAAATACACGTGAGCAAAATTATGGAATCAATTGTGAAGATATTCTGAGAGGAGTAAAGAATGTAAGAAAGTTGGAAAAGGTAGGAAAGGTTATGAGAGACTTAAAAAAAAATCGAAATACCCAGAGGTTTTGACTAGCTCTTGAAGATGTAATGGGCAGTAGCTAAAAAGTGAAGGCTATATATTGGCATGACTATGACTGTGTTAGCCTTCAGTGATTTTTCTTTTAGTTTAATGGATAAAATACTCTCTCAGCCTCTCCTTTAATTGCCTTCTCTCATATACCTTCAATCTACATTTCCAGTCTGGTAATAGTTACCTCTCCCATCCTTTTCCCCTCAGAGGCTTAGGTATTATCTGCTCCTTTCTTATCTCTCAATTTCTTATCTCTCAATTCTAATACTTATCTCTCAATTCTTTCCCTCTCTGATTACCTAGTATTTAGTTATTTGTATTACACCTAAAACCTCAAGCTTTCCTCTTATAAAAATAAGTATCACATTAAATTACTCCTTTTCAACCTTGTGGGGGGTTTCTTTGGGATCTTTAGTGTTAGGCTTATTAGTTCCCACCCAGAGTTTGGGAGTTTTAGAATAGAGCTTCTGTCCAGATCTCTACAGATTACCTCTACAGAAATAAAAGGACCTCAGTTTTTGTTTTTGTTTGCTTTTTTTTGGAGGGGGGAAGGTAGGGCAATTGGGGTTAAGTGACTTGCCCAAGGTCACACCACTAGTTTTTGTGTTGAGTGTCTGAGGCCAGATTTGAACTCAGGTCCTCCTGACTCCAGGGCTGGTGCTCTATTCACTGTGCCACCTAACCATCCCAGTGCCTCAGTTCTTCTGAAGGCATTCAGTACACGAAGTAACAATGGCTATCAGTACTGGACAACTTTATTTCACCTCATGGAAACAATGGCTAAAATCACAAAGGACTCACAAGAGCCTGTAATAGTCCATTCTTCTTCCCTCCTGGTACGACTCACTTGATACTACCCTAAAGACCTTGCAGGCCTATAGCCTTATTGTACCATCCCCAGGTCTTTGGTCTCCTCTCTCAGAGGCATAGATTCAACCTCTCACGTTCCAGAGACCCACTTTTTATCCCCGACACTTATCTGTAGACTTCTTCATCCTTATAGTTCTGCCCTTACTACTTTAAGGGATTGAACTCTCCAGGAAAGGGAAATGGACTTGGGGATCGATGGACAATTCCTTTCCAGTTGGATCTGCATCTGCACAGTGGCTGGGAGTGAAAGGCAAAGTCCATGTTTTGAGTATAGCTCAGTGCTCTGCAGCTCTCGTTTTTCCAATGTTGGGGGCCAGTGTTTGATCCTCTGTACAAGAAATCTTATCAGTTCTGCCATCTCTTGGGGTTCTGCATAGCTGAACTCTTGCCACCCCTCCACTGCCCCAGCAACTACTGTTTCTCAATCTGAGAAGCTGTATTCCTGCCTCTCTGGAGGTCCTCTGTTGAACTATGCAGAAAGATAATCAATAACTAGAAATCCAGTTCTTGTTCACATTTCTCTCCTTGTTTCTTCTCAACTGAAAGTTGACAGCTCTACTTTGTCCTCATTTATAGACTCTTTGTAAAGGTATGATTCAAGATGTCCTCAGTCATTTCAGTGAACCCTATTTTGTCACTGGTTTACATTTGATTACCCTACAGGTATACCTTATAGCTCCCAATATAACAGAAATTTGTTGAAGACAAGGACTTTTTTCTTTTTGTATACAGTGTTTTGTATTAAGGTGAATTGAACACTTGATCCTGATTAAGATGAAGTGACTAGGTTTTTTGAGATGATGGTAGAAAGCTATACCTGGTTTATAAACCATACACGTATACTAATTAAATTGATTTAATTAAACAATTAAAAACAATTAAATTAAACAAATAAATATCTGCTTCCTGCCACTCAAAGAGTTGTGTAAAAGTTCTGTTTGAAGGTTGCAGTACGATAAAAGAAAAGATGTTGAACGCAAGAGCAACTTTTTAGAGAATCTTTATCTTTTTAAAAAATTAATTTATTTTTAGTTTTCAACATTCACTTCTGTAAGTTTTAAAATTTTCGCCACTTCTCTCCCCTCCTTGCTCCTCCAGACAGTGTACATTCCTGCATAGGCTCTTATTAAGCATTTTCACATGAGTCATGTTGTATAGAAGAATTAGAATTAATGGGAGGAACCATGAGAAAGAAAACAAAAGAAAAAAAGGGTAAATGGTATGGTTCGGGCTGCGTTCAGGCTGCATAATTCTTTCTCTGGATGTGGATGGCATTTTCTGTCATGAGTCTTTTGGTGTTGTTTTAGGTCCTTGCATTGCTAAGAAGAGCTAAGTCTGTGAAAGTCAGTCGTTGCACAATGTGGCTATTACTGTGTATAGAGAATCTTTATGAGTGTAGTCTCTCTGCCCTAAATGATTTTGCCCACGATGATATAATTTTTTTAGTTTATCATCTTTAGGGTTGGTGAACACCATCTTTTTAAAATGTACTTGCCTCTAGAAGCTGAGGGGACTAGCCCTCACTTAAACATTTGTGTAGATTAATTCAGTCATCTTCTTTTACACCAGACATGTAATTGAGGTGATAACAATAATACTAGGAGGTAAAGAGATGTTTATTCTTTTCTTAAATCCGTGTGTGCGTTTATGGCTCTAAATTTACTCCAGGACCCAAAATTTAGACGTGTACTTATTTAGATTTGTATTTGCAAATGAACTTTTGGAACATAGTTACATTCATGGAATTGAAGAATTTTAATGCTCCAAAGGACTCTTTTCGTCAGACTTCCTGGGAACCAAGGTCTGAAGCAATGGATGATTATCATGACAAACATTTATTGCATGCTTGCCGGTGTCTCTGGTGTTTCTAATTACAAAATACCTGAACTGATTTTCCATCTAATTAATTACCCTTAGATTATTTCATTATTACCAGCCTTAGTTCTTTTTCTTCACAGGTTTTGATTGATTTTTATAAAATAACACTGATAATTTCAAGTTGTGGCATACTAATCAAACTGTAGACTAAGGCAAATAATATGATTTACATAATTTAGCTCTTTGAAGTCAATTTATCATGAGATTTAGCCTTGTTTTTTAAATTTCATTGAAAACAAGGTTTTTTATTTTATTGAAGCTACTTCAGTGTTAGTATGTTTTTAGATACTTGAACCTTTCAGGCTACACAATCCTTTCAATTAAATCTGATCCATCCTGCTAATTATGATGTTGCATAATCTAAAGTGATAGTAATAAGTACCCATCTGTTTTAATATTTTTTATCCACCTAAGATTTTCGATTGGAAACCATGTTTTAGTTCAATCCAGTAAGCATTTATTAAGTACCTACTTCATAAGAATGAAATAATATTGGTTGACATATAAGATCTATAAATCACCATATACACAAATTTCACATAAACACCAAAGTAGTAGATATTAATAATCCTGTTAAATACCAGTGAGGAAACAAAGGCATACAGAAGTCAAGTGATTTGTCCATGATCACTATTCTGTCCATGGTGTTCATGTCAAACTTTGGTGGCTACATAATATATTTTTAAGGTAGCTTGAAGGGAAGAAAGCTAGAATTGGAATGAGAAGACCTAGGTTAGAGTCCTAGCTTTGTCATGTCCTATATGACTTAAGGGCATATTTGATCATTTTCATTAAGAGACATACTCTAGAATAGGGAAGGAGGTAGTCTCTGCCCTGCTTAATCAGACCTCCCCTGCAGTACTATATTTAGTTCTGGGTGCCATATTTTCATAAGCATGTTGATAAACTGGAAGACATACAGAGGATGGTAGATGGCTAAGGGCCTAAATGTTCATACCATTTGAGGCTTAGTTGAAGGAACTAGGGTTGTTTTCCTGGAGCAGAGAAGATTTGGAAGGGTAGTAGAGTGGAAAACTTGATAATCCTCCCCAGCTTTGGTGAAAGATGTCATGTGGAAGAATTGGAATTTTTCAGTTGGGCCCTAAAGGACAGAACCAGAAGTAATACTGGAAATTGGAGAATCATATACCTGCTAAATATAGAAAGATAAACAATAACAATTAGAGCAAATTAGAAAGTCAGTTGGCCTGCCTTAGGAAGGTAGTAAGTTTCCTTTTTCTAGAGATGCTCAAGATAATGCTTATGGACAATGTATAGGGAATTTTTGATCAAATACAGATGGGGCTAGATGTCCTCTGAGGTCCTTTCATAATATAAGATTCTGTGATACCTAAATTATGGGCAATAATATTTTATTACCAACTCAAATGATGTAGAGATGATTGTAAAGTGCTGTGAAAGTTGTGGACTATTATTGTTACTGTTACTTCTGACAGCTCAGAAAAACTGGAGTGTGACTCTACATCACAGTTCTCTGTTCACAGGAATGGCTGTGTTGATTTATTTTATTCCCCCTACACCTGGGAAAATTACAGTTATAGCATTCCCTAATATACCAGTCTAATACTTTAATTTTTTGATGAGTCTTTGACCTCAGTGTGGGTACTACCTTCATCTGTAATGATTCTTTTCCTACCTGTTTCCTCTCATCCTATGTGATTCTTGCTCAGGGTTTCTCAGGGCAGATTCGACTTTAATTCCCATGTGTATCCATGTAGTTTTAGCTGTGTGTTTTTGTATGTTGTGTTTATTAGTTCTGAAGAACTGTGACTTTAAAAAAATTTTTTTCCCTCTCAATTGCATGTGAAACAATTTTTAACATTTTGAGTTCCATGTTCTCTTTCTCTCCTTTCCTTCCCCCCTTCCAATGGTAATCAATTTGATTTAGGTTATACATGTGCAATCATGTAAAATTTTATTATATTAGTCATGTTGTGAAAGAAAACACAGACCAAAAAGAACCACACATTTAAAAAACAAAGTGAAAAATATTATGTGCCAATCTGCATTCAGACTTCGTCAGCTCTTTCTCTGGAGGTGGATAGCATTATTCATCATGAATCCTTTGGAATTGTCTGGAATAAAATAGCTAAGGCATTCTCCCCAGTACACCCCCATCAGTCCTCTGACACTGCCATTACTATAGTGAAGGCCCCCCCCCCACCTGTCTTTATTGTACAGTATACTAGTGTTGATGGGTCAGCCTGCCTCAAGTCTCTCCCTACTCCAATCCATCCTCATTCAGCTACTAAAGTGATTTTCCTGAAGCACAAGTCTGACCATGTCACATACTTTCCCTTTCCCACCTGCCCAAATTCAGTAAACTCCAGTGGCTTTCTTTTGCTTCCAGGAGCAAATACAAAATAGTCCGTTTGGCATTCAGAGCCATTCATAAAAGCCCTTCTTTACCTAGCCCACTCCTACCTTTCCAGTCTTTGTATCCCAACATATTGTGTCATACTGTGGCACTGGCCTCCTGGTTATACCCCCCAACTCACTCATCTTTCTCTGGGCATTCTTTCTGGCTGGTCCCCCATATGTGAACTGCTTTCCTTCTTCCACTCTGACTGTTGACCTCCTTGGCTTCCTTAAAATCCCAGCTAAAATCCCACCTTGTACAAGAATCTTTCCCTAATTCTTCTTAATTCCAATGTTTTCCTTCTGTTAGTTATTTCTTACTTATCCTGTATATAGTTTACCTTCTATATTTATTTGTATGTTGTTCGCCCATTTAACTGTAGGTGCCCCAAGAATGGAAACTGTCTTTTGCATTTTTTGCATCCGAAGCACCTAGCACAGTGCCTGCTACTTAGTAGGTGCTTAGTATTTGGTTTTTTTTTTAATTTTTATTTAATATTTTATTTTTTACCAGTTGCATGTTAAAAAAAATTATTTTTTTCAAAATTTTGAGTTCCAAATTCTTTCCCTCACCAAATAGTTTATACATGTGGAGTCATGCAAGACACATTTCCACTTTCCATCATTCTGTGAAAGAAAACAGACAAAAACCTAAGAAAAAATGAAAAAGTATCTTTGATTTGCATTCCCGGTCTACTAGTTCTTTCTATGAAGATGGACAGCACCTTTCATTATAAGTCCTATAGAATTATCTTGGATCATTTTATTGCTGGGAACAGTTATTCATAGTAAGTCATCATACAATACTGCTGTTTAGTGTTTATTGATTTTTCTTTCTGCTAAAAGAAATTTAGTTTTTTTGATAAGTGTGGTAAGAAGTTTCATATGAAATCATTAAATTTTTTTCTTTTACCTAAATATGCGATTTTTTTCCCCACCTCTCAAAGACATTGAGAAGGCAAGATTATAGAGTGGACACTTTTGTTGTATTTTTCACCTGTCCCATGTGGAGAATAAGTGAATGTTAAGTTTTCTAGAAATTGCTATGTGAATTTTTAGAAATTGACCATGATAGTAAAGGAATCACAATAGCACCTACCAATAAAGTTTGTGATTTATTTTGCTACTGCAGTTTGTTTTTCATGGAATTAATGTTTGGAGGAGAATAAATAGATTAAAAATTTTTTTTATGGAAGTCTTTTTTTATGTATCACCTGTATTTCCCACTTTTTCCTTTCAACCATTCTCTTCCAGAGAGCCATCCTCATAATTAAAAAAAAAAGAAAAAGTTATATAAAACTAAACTACATGGAAGAGTTTGATGTCATATGTATTGGTCCCCACCTCTACAAAGAAGACATGACCTTTTATCTCTAGTTTGGGCGAAGCTTGGTTGTTATAATTTTGTTTTTTGCATTTACATTGTTGTAATAATTGTATATATTTTTCTTTTTTTGCTTATTTTACTGACATGCATCAGTTCATTGCAAGTCTTTGTGTGTTTCTGTATTCCTCATGCTTATAATTTCTGCAGCACAGTGATGTTACATTACATTCATATACTACAGTTTGTTTAGCTATTTGGCAATGGATAGATTCTCCTTTGTTTAGAATTCTTTGCTACCACAAAAAATGTTGCTATGTTTTGGAGAATGCTAAAAAATTTACTTCCTTGGGATAGATATCTGGCTCTGGGATATCTTGGCATTGAGTTGCTGTGCAAATACAAGGTTAGATAGAGGTTCTCAAATTTATTTGACCTATTGCCCCCTGTGAAAAAAATTACCCAGTGCCTCCCTAGGGTTAGGTTAACCCTTATTTTTATTTAACACCTTCCCCCCAATTGCACTGGAGACTACTACTGCCCCCCTCCCCCCAATTGTTCCAGCACCCCCTAGGGGGCAATATCACCCACTTGGGTGATTCCACTTGGGGAATCTTTGGGGGAATTTGGATGGTTTTCTGCACTTGTTAATATTTTGAGTCTTACTTTTGAATGCTTAAAGCATACTAAAAATGATGAAATAATGAAAGGTTGCTTCAGAAGAAAGTGCTGTGATTCAGAAGTAAATGCATCTTTGGAATGAATACCTTATTGTTTAATTATTAATGTTAGAAGCAAGTGCTTGCTTTTGCCATTTGCTTTAGGTTATCTTAAAATCATAGGCTCCCTTAGTGGGGATCTTTCCATTTGTATTACTCATATCACTAGCATGTCAGCAAAAGACTGTTGGAAGCATTATAAGTACACATTAACAGGTTGCAAACTAGCCTGCTAGATACTTCTTAGTGAAGCTTTTTTTTTCTCTTTGGAGAGGGGAAGGTAGGGTAGTTGGGGTTAAGTGACTTGCCCAAGATCACACAGCTAGTTTTTGTGTTTAGTGTCTTGAGGCCAGATTTGAACTCAGGTCCTCCTGACTCCAGGGTTGGTGCTGTATTCACTGTGCTACCTAGCTGCCCCACTTAGTGAAGATTTTTTCCCCTAAAGTGATAATACAGTGGTTCTTGACCTTTTGATAAGCATAATGGCTCATAAGTGACTTTTTTTGTATCACTGTTTACAGGCCTCTTCATTTAATGAGTTTTAGGATTAAATTCATTCAGGTTTTAAAAAAACAAAACAATAGTTTCTTTCAAAATGAACCTTTCCTTCACTATTCTAAAAACTCCTTAATCTGCTTTTTATTTTCAAATTATACATCCCTTTTAAAAAACTGGATAGTGAATTTATCCTTTCTGAGAACTGGACTAGAGTCTCACAGGGTAAGAAAATGTAGGTGGGTTGGGATTAACTTGGATGGAGATAGTACACAGACTGAAATCAGATCCATCAACATATTCAAGTGCTAGACTGTATTAGAGGATGCTATAACTGTGATTAGTTCAGCTGTTAGCAAAAATTGTGTTGTAGCTATTCTTGAGGACAAGATGGAGAAATATGGATCAAGTATAGTCATGTGGATTTAGAACTGGTTGAATATAGGGATCTTAAGAGCAGTCCTTAAGGCTTTGTTGTCACAGTGGAAGGAGATTCTGCACTGCTGGTCAATTTTGTCAGCTATTGGGATAAGGCATAGAAAACATGCATATTAGATTTGCTGGTGACACAAAGCTAGGAAGGATAGTATAATAATGAAATGCCCACATAGTTTTCACCACAGTGGTCACATAGTTTTAAACAAAGAACAGTCATTTAGTCATTCAGTCATCCTTAAGGAGGTTTGCCTCCTTATTCAGTCATCTAGGAGGCTTGTCTACTTAAGAGACACAAAATACAATAGTCAAAAGTTCTCAACTCATTCTCAACTCAACACTAAGTGACAAATCAATTGCTATTCAGTCATCATTCACTATTCAATCATCAGAAAATACACAAGCCCTCCACCCCTAGGTCACTAGTAAATTACAATTTCTCAGGCAGTATACAATATCCAAGTAAAGTCTTCTTTCAGCTTGACTTGGGGTGGTCTCTCAGATTCCCTGGATCCCCTTCCATGGTCCCAGGTCCTACCTGGATGCACCAAACTGTCAGCTGGGTTCAGAGGCAGACAGATCCCAGGTCCTTGTCCAGCTCCCTGTGTTCCATGCTGAAGCTCAGTGTCTAGTCTACCTTAAATCCTTCACAGTCTATTTCCGGGAGATAAGGCCTAACAAAGCCACAAATAGGTTCATTCAAAGTACCAGCATCACAGTCATGCTTCCTCAGTCTTCAGCAGCTCCAGCTGGCCCTTGAACCTCTTTGGCAGCTCCCAGAAGCTCTGGCTGGCCCTTGGACTCAGCAGCTTCTCAGCAGAAGTTCCAGCTTCTGATTCCCAGAATCAAAATCACTTCACCCAGGTTCCCAAAATCAAAATCATCCTCTCCAGCCTGGGGGGCCTTTCCCCTTTCCTCTTCAGTCTCCACGAAGCTTGCTCCAAGAAGATATCTGTCTGACCCAGCAGACACTTTTCCTTGTATACACACACTGCCTTAGCTCCTTCCTATTTCAGCCAACCCCTTCCTGTTATATCAGCAACAGGGCTCATACCTTCTGTTTCTTTAACAGAGGCTGATTAATTAAGTACTTAGTAATACAAAAGGAATCATTATTATTACAGATAGGGGACATCTAAAATGAACTAAAAAGGTTTTTACAGGCAAGGACCTGGGAGCTGTCTGCCTTTGAACCCAGGTGACAATTTGGTGAATCCAGATAGGACCTGGGACCATGGAAGGGGATCCAGGGAATCTGAGAGACCACCTCGAGTCAAACTGAAAGAAGACTTTACTTGGATACAATGTACTGCCTGAGAAATTGTAATTTACCAGTGACCTAGGGGTGGAGGGCTTGTGTATTTTCTGATGATTGAATAGTGAACATTAGAACAGAGGACCAAATCTAATAAGTTTTTTTTTGTTTGTTTTGTTTTTAAAGCAATTGGGGTTAAGTAACTTGCTCGAGGTTACATGGCCAGTTATTATTTATGTGTAGGTGCTCATTTTCTGAGGCCGGATTCTATCCCAGAGCATCCCAACTCAGAGGCCGGCGCTCTTACTGTGCCACCTAGCTGCCCCAAGAACAGTTTTAATAAGGATAAATGTAAAGTTGTTTTTTTTAAACTACAGAAACAGTATTGGAAGGACTAAGGGATTGTGATTAGAAAGTTTATTTGCAAAGGGATCTAGTGGTTTAAGTGAACTGCAAGCTCAGTGACTCAGCAGACTGATAATGTAGCCAAAACTAATATAATCTTAGTCTGCTTTTAGATCTTAGTCTACATTTGTGTCCATTTAGTCTGAGAGATAACTCAGACAGTATTCTGTCATGATGATACCACATCAATTTTTTTCTTTTCTTTTTTAAATTAAATTTTATGTTTATTTTTAGTTTACCTCATTCATTTCAATAATATTTTGAGTTGCAAATTTTCTCCCTGTCTTTCCCCTACCCACCAACCCAAAATAGTGATCCCGCTGGATATCCCCTCCTCCAATCTGCTCTCTCCCATATCTTTCTCCATCCCCCTTCGACTTTCCAGTAGGGCAAGGTGGATCTGTGCCCCAGTTGCCTGTATATCTCATTTCCCAGTTACATGTAAAAATTATATGTGGGGTGTGGGTGTGTGTGTGTGTGTGTGTGTGTGTGTGTGTGTGTGTATTGAACATTTGATTTTAAGACTTTGAATTCCAGATTCTTTCCCTTCCTCCCATGTTACCCATACTTACTGGGAAGATAGGCAATTCAATATAGGTTTTACATGTGTAGCTATGTAAAACATTTCCATAGTAGATATATTGTGAAAATCTGACTATTTCCCTCCATCCTATCCTGCCTCTGCCTTGTTCTGTTCTCTACTTTGACCCCGTCCCTTTTCAAAAGTGTGTGCTTCTAACTTCCCTCCCTTCCATCATCCCCTCTCTCATCCCTTTCCCCCCTACTCTCCTGTAGGGTGAGATACCCTATTTAGTGTGTATGTCATTCCTTCCCTAAGCCAGATTCAGTGAGAGTAAGGTTGACCCCTTCCCTTTTGCCCTCCTGTTCTTCCCCTCCATTGTAACAAGTTTCCCTTACCTCTTCTATATGAGATAATTTACCCCATTCTGTCTCTCCCCATCTCCTCTTATGATATTCCTCTCTCACCTCTCAATTCCACCTTTTAAGTATCATCCCTTCCTATTAAATTGGTCCTGTGCCCTCTATGTATACCTGTACATACATACATATGTATATATATATGTATACACACGTACATATGTATTCACATGCCCACACACCCTCCTATATAGACATATATATGTATGTATACATACACACACCCACACACATTTCTAGTCCCTTCAACTATTCTCATACTGAGAAAAGTTTCTTAAGTTACAATTATCGTTTTTCCATGTAGGAATGTAAATAGTTCAACTTTGATAAGTTCCTTATGATTTCTTTTCCTGTTTACCTTCTCGTGCTTTTCTTGCTTCTTGTATCTGAATGTCAAATTTTCTATTCAGCTCCTGTTTTTTTCATCAGGAATGCTTGAAAATCCTCTATTCCACTGAATGACTATCTTTTGTCATTTGAAGTAGTCTATTTTTTAAGGTGCTAATTTCTTCAGTCAGGTTGTTGACTTGCTTTTCATGATTTTCTTGCATCATTCTTATTTCTCTTCCCAATTTTTCCTTCACTTCTCTTATTTGGTTTCCAAAATCCTTCTTAAGCTCCTCTATGGCCTGTAACCAGTTCATATTTTTCTTGGAAGCTTTTGTTTCAGGAGTTCTGACTTCATTTTCTTCCTGTTCCATGCTTTGATCCTTTTGGTCCCTAAAAAAGGAATCCAAAGTCAGATTGCTGTGCTTGCTTTGCTTCCTTTGCTTGTTCATGTTGCCATTCAATTTCTTGAGTTTTGAGCTTTTTGCCACAGTAGAACTCTGCTACCAGAGAAGGAAGCTTTGTCCCAAATGGCTGGGGTTTTCTCATTAGTTGGTTGGCCTCTCTGAAACCTCCACACTCTAGCTCACTGGTCACCCCAGGACCTCCACTCTAAAGAGCAATCCAGATCCAAGCAGGTTAAAGCAAGAGAGAGATTACCCTCAGACTGGTTGCTTGGTCCCCCTACAGTAATCTGCTGGACAGGAGCTCTGAAGCAGCTATGTGGGTGTGGCTGCAGCACTTCAGCTGCTTTCCTGGGGGAGGGGTAGTGGGGTGGGATTGAGGGGTGGCAGAGTCTGGACTGCACTCCTGGACTTCTTTTCTGAAAGTCTGCATTTACCTTTCACTTTGTATTTGTCATTTATGGCTTGATAATTCTGGAAACTGCCATAGTTGCTGGTGCTGACTCTCCTGATGCCTCTCTAGCCACAGCTGGTCAGGCTGCCTGGAAGCTAAAACCAAGGGCTTATTCAGCGTTGGGCTCTGCTCCCAGCAAGCTGCGATGGCCCTTTCCTGTCCTCCTGCTGAGCTGTCTTCAGTGGGATGTTTCTTTCTCTCTGTCACTTTGTGGGTTCTGTAGCCCTAAAGTTTGTTTAGAGTCATGTTTTTATAGGTATTTGAGGTGGTTATGGGGGGAGCACAGGAAGCCTTGCTGCTTCTATGCTGCCATCTTGGCTCCACCTGATGATACCACATCTAGAATGTATTGTTCAGTTCTAGGTGTAGTGTTTTAGAAGGGCTTCTGATAAGCTGAAGTTCATCCAGAGGATGTTGAAGGGTTTCCTATGAAGATTGGTTGAGGGAGCTGGGAATATTTATCCGGCAGAAGAAAAGACTGGGGGCAGAGGTAGATGTTACATGTGAAAACTGTTTTCATGTATTTGGAAGTTTGTTAAATGAACAGTTAAACTTATTCTACATGGCCATAGAAGTCTACACTAGGGTAATGGGTGAAAATTGTAAAGAAGTATCTTTAGATTTGATTGAGGTAAAAACAAGTTAGCCAAAAGTGAAATTTTCTGTTCTGAGAGGTAAGTACTATGGATTGTTATTCTCTTGAATTTCTTTTGGGGGGTGAAGAGGGAGGGTGATGGGAATATGTGCTCAGTAGTGGTATTGCTAAGTCAAAGGATGTGTACAGTTCAGTCACTGTTCTTGTATAATTTCAAATTGATTTACAGGATTATTGTAACACTTAACACTCTACCAGCAGTCCATTATTGTTGCTATCTTCCCACAGCTTTTCCAACGTTGTTTCCGTCTTTGTCATCTTGGTCAATTTACACAGTGTGAGGTGAAACCTCAGAGTTGTTTTTTATTTTAAAAATTAATGTCATTTAAATGTAATTGAAATAAAAGTATTTAGACATCTCCTTTGTCAAGCTCCTCTATTCCCATGGCATCATTAGTTTTAACTGCATTTCTTAACTATTTTTAGTATTTGGAATTTTTATGTGGTTATTTAAAATCCCCAATTTTCCTGAAGACTTAATATCCTTTGCCTGTTTACCCCTTGTAGAATTATTTGTGCCAGTTCCCTACATATTTTGGATGTTAGACTTTATCAGGAATGATTTTTTCCCCCATTCTGTTTCTCTTACTTTTTCTCTTAACTTTGGTATTAATTGATTTTATTCATGCAAAAGCATTCACATTTGGGGGAAACTAAGTGGTGCAGTGAATAGAACACTGGCCCTGGAGTCAGGAGGACCTTTTACTAGCCATGTGACTTTGGGCAAGTCATTTAACCCCAATGCCCAGCCTTTCCCCCTCCCCAAAGCAAAAAAATTTAAAAAAGAAAAATTCACAATTAGGGTAGTCAAAACTAACGGCATCAAATAAGACATGTATGCAAAGCACTTTCGAATCTCTGATTCATAAGCTATGTACATTTATTTCCATCATTCCAAATTGCCTTGCCAAAATGGTTGTACTAACCACCAGAAATACATTAGTGTGCCTGTCTTTTCATCACCTCTACAACATTGATTTCTACCTTAAGTATAGTTTTTTATTTAATAACTATAGTGTCAAGGCAGTATTCATAGCACTGATAGTCACTATGAATATGCCAGCATAATTCTGAATCACAAAACATAGCAAACTCTTCATACAGAATACAGAAGCTAAACATTTATTTAGAGACCAGAATGCCTAATACCAAAAGCAAAAAGCTAATTCCCAACACCAGAAGAAAACAAAGATGGGGAAAATACTACCAGAATGTGAGAAATGTTATGGGGATGACAGTACTTTCCAGGCAGGGATATCCAGGTGATATACCCATTCTCACCGAAAGAACTCAAAAACAGAGTGGTCAGAGGAAGGTATTTATTATGCTTCAGAAGTGGGTGAGGTGCTCACTAGCAATACTCACACCCCATATAGAGGCAAGAACTAGCTTAAATATGGCTAGGGTATTCTGACTCCTCCCTCTGTTCAGGATTGGTCCAGAACTTCTCAAGGTTACAACTCTTCCTTTCTCTGCCACTACATGCCCTCATTATATATTCCTCCTCCCAGATCATATGTTCCATGATTAATTAGAAAATGGTGGAATCTCTGCCCTTTAGGCGGGTAAGTTCAATATTAATGAGGTTAGTTGAGCAGGCTCAGTAGTGAGGACACTGTTCACCAGAGCATTACTTGTCATGTTTGAACTGGTTGTCCTGTCCCAACCTTTCTGATTCCCCCAGGCAACAGGATGGCCATTGTCTTGGTAAAATAAGATTAGCAAGTTTCCCCCACTGCTTGGGAGGGAGGGTTATTTATCTCCCAGTAACATCTGTGGGAGCAAAACATGGTATCAAAGCCTCCTCTCACACTGAAGTATACACAGAAAGAGATCCATGCTGTAGGTGAAACAAATTTTAAGATTTTTAGCAATGTAGTCTTATTGTAGTAGTGAAAGGAAAGAAGATGTTACCCAGGGTGTGTGTGGGAAAAGTCAGATCTGATGACTGAATAAAGGTGACTGAGAGAACATTAATCATGACTAGTGCATGTGTCTACTTTATAATTTTTATGAGAATTTACATACACATAGAGAGCATCCTTGATGAAGGTTTTATTAGAATTAACTTAACATTTAATTTTCTTTTTATTCTGATCTTAAATGCCAAGTAAAATGAGCACATAGTGTGGAATAAGATAGGATTGCACACAAAACTCCAGATCCCCGCTAGAGCTTGCTATTCTTTCAAAGGAGATAAAAAGTTCAACATGTGACTTGCTTGTGTAGGATTGTTTCTGTTCTTCTACTAAGTTCTCATTTGGGAGTGAGGAAGAAAAAGCAAAATGGTCAAGCAAAGCCAATTCCTTCATTGGTTGTGTCCCAAAAATGGACTCATCAGTCTGTTTCTTGAGTTCATTACTGAATCAAGATATAGCATGAATAGCATGCTTCATGACCATTATGGTTGGGTTGATCACTGCAGTGATTAAAGTTCTTAAGTCTTTCAGAATTGTTTGTCTTTATAATAATGTTATTGTATAAATTGTTTTTGGTTCTGCTCACTTCACTGTATCAGTTCATGCAAGTCTTGCCAGATTTCTTTGAAACCATCTCTTTCATAATTTTTAATGCTTTAATAATGTCTAACTATATCCACATACCATAATTTGTTCAGCCATTCCTCAATTAGTTTTAGTTGTTTGCCACTACAAAAACTGTTACTATAAAAATCTTTTACACATTAAAGTCCTTTTCTTCTTTCTTTGATCTCTTTGGAATATATGCCTAGTAGTGGTGGTATTGCTGATCAAAGAGTATACAGTAGTTCATTTATGAGCATAGTTCCAAATTGCTTTTTATTTTAAACTAAATTTTGTTTTTTAACATCTAAGTAAAATCGGTATTTTCTGTCTTCATCCTCCTTCCCCTATTGAAAAATCAAAACAAAAGCAAACCTTTTGTAACAACTTAAGCATAGACAAGCAAAACAATATTCTTTCTAATTTTTTTATTTTATTTTTTCAGATTACATGCAAAGATAATTTTCAGCATTCACTTTTATAAGAATTTGAGTCCCATTTTTCCTCCCTCCCTCCTCCCCTAAGACAGCAAGCAATCTGATATAGGTTATACATGTAAAGTCATATTAAACATATTTCCATATTAGTTCTGTTGTGAAAGAAGAATCAGAACAAAAGAGAAACTACGAGAAAGATAAAACAAAAAGGTGAAAATAGTATGCTTCCTTCTTCATTCAGACATCATAGTTCTTTCTCTGGATGTGGATAGCATGTTTCATGACGAGTCTTTTGGAATTGTCTTAGATCAATGTATTGCTGAGAAGACCTAAGTCTATCATAGTTGATCATTGTGAAATGGTTGTTCCTGTGCATAATGGTTTTCTGGTTCTGCTCACTTTACTCAGCCACTCAGCATCAGTTCACGGAAGTCTTTTTTTTTTTTTTTTTAGGTACAACAAATTGAACAGTATTTTATTTTTTTTAAACAAATGCTTTATTAATTTCTGTTTTACATCATTCATTTCCGCCAGATTTTGAGTTACAATCATTTCCCCCCCATTATTCCCCTACCCAACCTCCCAGAACAGTAATCTCACAAGATATCGCTTCCTCCAATCTGCTCTCTCCCATACCCCCATCGACTTTTCCATTAGAGGAAGGTGAGTCTTTGCATCCCAATGCCTGCACATCTTATCTCCCTATTACAAGCAAAAGAGTATTAATAATAGTATTTATATATATTTGAAACATTTAATGTTAGGACCTCGAATTTCAGATCCATTTCCTTCCTCCCTTGTCACCCATTCCCTCTGGGGAGATAAGTAATTCAGTATATATTGTACATGTCTAGCTATGCAAAACATTATCATAGTAGATGTATTGTACAAGGCTGTTTATAATTCCCTCCCACTCATCCCACCCCCACCTGGTCCATTCGCTACATGATCCTGTCCCTCTTCTATAGTGGGTACTTCCAACCTCCCCTCCCCCCAAGGATGCCCTCCCATCCATCATCCCTCCTCCCATCCCCCTTCCCCCTAACCTGCTGCAGGTTGAGATATCCCATTTAGTATGTATGTCATTTTCTCCCTGAACCAAATTCAGTTTGAATGTGGTTTTGCCTTTTTAGCCTTCCTTATTCTCCCCCTCTTCTGCAACCACTTCTCCTTGTTTCTTCTGTATGGGATAGTTTACCCTACCCTGTCTCTCCCCATCTCCTCTTGCACTTTCCTCTCTCACCTCATAATTTCATCCCTTGAGTATTCTCCCTTCCCAACAAATTCAACTTATGCCCTCTATCCATATATAACTGTAACCATATTTCGTCCCGAACGTGTAGGGGGCAACTTCCGTTTCTGGCAAGCTGTAAACCCACCCACGACTTCCACCCCAGATCACAATCCAGATCCAGGGAGGTTAAAGCAAGAGCGATTACCCCCCAAGACTGATCACTGGATCTCCCTACAAATTTGCAGGCTGGGAGCGGGAGCTGCCTCTGAAAACTACAAAATGGCGTTTGTCCTCAGCGGCTTCTAGCCCCCAGGGGAGGGATCCGACGCATTCCCTAATACCAGTCCCAAAGTCCATAGGACACTAACCTCTTACTTTGTCCTAGGCATGCCTATGTTGATAATTCTGGAGTTGCCACAGCTCCTGGTGTTCTGGGCTTCCTCCAGCTGGCTGCTGGCCCTGCCGCCCTGGGGTTAAAACCTCGGCTCATGAGGACCTGGGCTCGGCTTGGCTCGGCTTGGCTCGGCTCCTGCGCTCTGCGTGCTGCGCGCTGCCAGGTCCCAGACTGCTGTGCTGATCCTTCCTGCAGGGCTGCTGGGCTGTCCTCAGCGGGAGTTTAGCTTCTCTGTGTCGTTCTGTGGGTGCTGGGGCTCCAGAAGTTGTTCAGAGTCCCCTTTTACATCGTTTGGGGGGAATCTGGGGGCAGAGTGGCTTGGATGAGCTGTTTCTACTCTGCCATCTTGGCTCCGCCCCCAGTTCACGGAAGTCTTAACCAAGTTTTTCTACAATCCATCTGCTCATTTCTTAATGCTATAAATATTTTTGCACAAATAGGTCCTTTTTTCTCTTTAATTTCTTTGGGGAACATGCTTAGTAGTGGTTTTCCTGGGTCAAAGATAGTATGCAGAGCTTATTACTTTTTGAATATAGTTCCAATTTGTTTTCCAGAATGACTAGACCAATCTTTAGCTCCACTATGAGTATATCTGTTTTTCCACATCCTTTTCAACCATTTCTCATTTTCATCAATGTGATGAATAGAGGGAACCTCTTGTTGCTTTAATTTGAATTTCTCTAGTGATTTGGAACTTTTTTTTTTTGCTCTTTGTGGGGCAGTTGGGGTTAAGTAACTTGCCCAAGGTCACACGGCTAGGTTTTTTGTTTGTGTGCGAGTTAAGTGCCTGAGGCCGGATCTGAACTAATTTGGAATATTTTTAATGTTTTTGTTAATACTTTCCCTTCAAAAACTGTCTTTCTGTATCCTTTGACCACTAATGGAATGACTCTTGTCCTTATAAATTTAAATCAATTCCTTATTTATCTTGGAAATGAATCATCAGACACTCTTGCTGCAAAGATCTGTTCCGGGGTGTTTAGGTGGCACAGGGCCACTGGCCCTAGCTAGAGTCAGGAGGACCTGAGTTCAAATCTAGCCTCAGATACTTGACACACTTATTAGCTGTGTGACCTGGGGCAAGTCACTTAACCCCAATTGCCCTGCCTTCCCCCCTCCACGAGGAAAAAAAAGATGTGTTCCACCTTCTCCCTCACATAACTGTTTCCCTTTTAATTTTAACCTTTGTTTTGCGCAGTCTTTACCATTAAACATTTGACTGAAATACATAAAGAATATAAGATTCTGTTGAGTTTATGAGTTATTTACTATTTTTTTTTTTTGCTTTTTGGAGGGCAGTGGGGTTAAGTAACTTGCCCAGGGTCACACGGCTAGGTTTTTTTGTTGTTGTTGTTGTTTTTTGTGTGTTAAGTGTCTGAGGTCAGATCCGAACTCAGTTCCTTCTGACTCCAGGGCCCGAGCTCCACTCACTGCGCCACCTAGCTGCCCCGAGTTATTTACTATTTTTAAAAGCATTTTATTTGGTAGATCATAATGCTGCCTCAAAGATTATTCTCCAATATGCTGATTGTATTAAAATTACGAAAGATTTCTTGAAACAAAGACCATTGAGAACTTTGACCCTCTCTGCTCATTAGTATCAGGGTGAAGTATGAAATAAGGTGTTTTTCATTGTCATGGAGGAGATCCAGCTTAGAGGCTAAAGTTGAGGCATTCCTAATTAAAAAGAAAAAAAAAACAGAAGCAAAGCAAATAATGTCATCAAAGAAACTTATATGTAAAAAGGATAACCTGCTCAATCAGATCAATAAGCAATTATGTGACAGGTACTGTGCATTGGGGATACAGAGAAAGGCAAAAGACATTCTAACTGGGGAGACAATAAGTTAGTAAGTTAGTAAAAATGAGATATATACAGGATAAATTAGACTTAACCTCAGAGGGTCTACACAAGATTGAGGAAGCTTGGGAAAGGCTTCTCAAAGAAAGCCAGGCAATAGATGAGGAGAGAGAACATTCAAGGCATGGGGGGGGGGGGAAGGTGGTGTTATCAAGGTATAAAAAGACTATAAAGGTAGCAAAGAAAGGGACAGAGAATGATGGATTCTGAAAGCCAAATGTGATTTTATATTTGCTTGTGGCACTAATAAGGGAATTATTAGCGTTGATTGAATGAGGGAGGAGGGGTGTGGGGGCCCTCAGTTTTCTTATCTGTAAAATGAAAAGTGAGGGTGTCAGCCTATACTATCTATTTATCTTGTCCTTTATGAACAGAAGTCCTTTTTATAAATCAGTATATTCCTGAGAACAAGCCTGGGCAATATTAGCAAAAGTTTCTGCTTTTAGTTGGTATTTTGTGAGTATCAGTTTTAGCTCTATTTTATTGTTAAGGCAGACCTTTCACATGTTATCTTATGTTTGAATTGTTACTTGAGTAGCTTGTTAATTGTCAGTTCGGAATAAGCCAAAAAGAAATTATATAAGAATAGCAGTTTTTGTGGTTGAACTATTGGCTACAAACCATTGTGGAATACTATATTCAGAATAAAATTGAAAAATTCTCAGAATACCAGCAATATACATTTCTATAGTTTTATTCTAATTATTGAATATCTCTCTTGATAATCTTGTAAATAGGAAATAATTATTCTTGTTTAAATCCAGATATTACAAAAATCTAATTTAAACCAATTTTAAAACTAGCTAAATCTTTTACTAGAATACTTCAGTGACAAAATTGATGTTTTTTTTTAAATTAATTTTTTTTGTTTTTGTTGTTGCTTTTTGGAAGGCAGTTACTTAACCCCAAGTAACTTGCCCAAGGTCACACGGGTAGGTGTTTTTTTTTTTTTGTTTGTGTGTGTTAAGTGTCCGAGGCCGGATCTGAACTCAGGTCCTTCTGACTCCAGGGCCAGCTTCTACTCACTGTGCCACCTAGCCGCCCCTGTTTTTTTTTTTTTATTCCTACCTACCTTCCTGTGCTAATTAATAAGTCAAAATATAAGAAGAAAAAGAAGGGCTCACCTGATTTACAAATTGGTTAAATCCTGTTTCGCAAATAATGTCTTCATACTAAGCTATACTGTATGTAGCAGTTTATGTCAAATGAGATGTCAAATATGTTTAACAGTATTTGTAAAGTGCTTAGTACAGTGCCTGGCACTTGTGGACACCAAATAAATGTCAACTTTATATATTTTTAATATTTATTGTGCTTGGAATGCAAAGGTATAAATGATGATAATAGTCCTTTTCAAGGAGTTTCCAATCTAGTTGGACTATAAGAAACATAAATAACAGTAAAGATGTGTTATTAAAGGTTAAGGGGTAGGTACATGGCACAATGCATAGAGCACTGGGCCTGGAGTCAGTCAGGAAGACTCCTTTTTCATGAGTTCAAATCTGTCCTCAGACAATTGTTCTTTGTCCTTTATTCTTGAAGAGGACCTTGATATCAAGGAAGGTGTGGTGCCATGACTTTCAGGTAAATTGGATTTAAGTGAGGGAGGGCTATGGAAAGTCACCAGCCTTTCTCTCTTCCCCCAGAGACATCTGGGTCCAGTGGCAAGATATGTTAGGACTAGAGATGGCCCTTAAGACACTTAGTAGTTTTGTGATCCTGGGCAAGTCACAGTCATTTAACCCTAGCTCTTCATCTGTAAAATGAACTGGAGAAGGAAATGGCAAACTATTTTCCTATCTTTGCCCCCCCCCACCCCCCAAAAAACAACAACAACAAAAAACAAACCCAGATGGGGTCACAAAGAGTTGGACACAACTGAAACAATTGACCAATAACAAATGAGTGTGTAGAGGGGACCTCAAAATGAAAAAGCATGAGTGTTTGAGAACTATCACTTCAAGGGTCATGAAAGAGAAGACACTGCATTGGGTATTGTCAGGAGAGAAGGATTCAGCAAGTGGAGATGTAGAGGGAATCCACTTTAAATACAGGGAATGACCTGTGCAGGTACATTGGGGTAGTAGAAAAGGATGATGAGATTAGGGAACAGTAAGTAACCAATGTCTCAGTTTTTATCTGGGGAAAAAAAAGAATTTGTTAAGATTACTTCTAGTTCTTTAATTTCTTTAATTCTTTAAAGAATTTAAAAATTAATAAATTAAATTTTAAAAAGTTAAACTTAAAATTTAATTCTTTAATTTCTTCCCCCCCCCCCAAATGCTTTATTAATTTCTGGTTTACATCATTCATCTCTGCCAGATTTTGAGTTACAAATTTTCCCCATTTTTCCCCTACCCACCACCCCAGAATAGCAGTCCCACAGGATATCCCCTCATCCAATCTGCTCTCTCCCATATCTTCTCCCATACCCCCTTCAACTTTTCCAGTAGGGCAAGGTGAATCTCTGCCCCAGTGCCTGTATATCCTATTTCCCAATTATATGCAAAATAGTATTAATGTATATTTATAACATTTGATTTTAAAACTTCAATTTCCAGATTCATTCCCTTCCTCCCTTGTCACCCACCCTTACTGGGAAGACAAGCAATTCAGCATATGCTATACATGTGTAGCTATGCAAAACACCACCATAGTAGATAAAAAGTAAAAGACTGACTTTATGTCCCTGCCTCCTATCCCTCCTCCCACTTGGTCTATTCCATACTTTGATCCTGTCCCTTTTCAAAAGTGGGTGTTTCTAACTTCTTCCCCCCCTTCCCTCCCATCCATCCTTCCATCATTCCCCCTCCCATCCCCTTCCCCCCTATTCTCCTGTAGGGTGAGATATCCTATATAGTATGTATGTCATTCTCTCCCTGAGCCAAATTCAATGAGAACAAGGTTTTGCCTTTTTGCCTTCCTGTTGTTCCCCTCCCTTGTAACCATTTTCCTTGCCTCTTCTATATGAGATAGTTTACTCCATACTGTCTCTCCCCGTCTCCTCTTGTTATACCCCCCCTACCTCTTGATTTAAGTATCATCCCTTCCTGTTAAATTCGACCTGTGCCCTCTAACTATGTACACCTGTACACATACATACACACATTCACATATGTAGTTCACATGCCCATGTATGTCATTCTCTCCCTGAGCCAAATTCAATGAGAATATGGTTTTGCCTTTTTGCTTTCCTGTTCTTCCCCTCCCCTGCAACCACTTCCCCTTGCTTCTTCTACATGAAATAGTTTACCCTACCCTGTCTCTCCCAATCTCCTCTTGCCATTTTCCTCTCTCACCTCATAATTTCACCCCTTAAATATCATCCCTTCCCACCAAATTCAACCTGTGCCTTCTATCCATGTATAACTGTCAACGTATATACACACATTCACATATGTATTCATATGCCCATATACCCTTCTTCCATTGTTTTCATACTGAGAGAGGTTTCATCAGTCACAGTTATTGTTTTTCCATGTAGGAATGTAAATAGTTCAACTTTGATAAGTTCCTTTTGATTTCTTTTCCCTGATTACCTTCTCAAGCATCTCTTGCTTCTTGTGTCTGAATGTCAGATTTTCTATTCAACTCTGGTTTTTTCCTCAAGAATGCTTGAAAGTCCTCTATTCCACTGAATGACCATATTTTCCTCTGAAACATGATCCTCAGTTTTGCTGGGTAGGTGATTCTTGGTTTTAATCCCAGGTCCTTTGCCCTGTGGAATATCATATTCTATGCCCTTCAGTTCCTTTGTGTAGAAGCTGCCGGGTCCTGTGCTATTCTGATTGTGTTTCCACAATATTGAAATTGTTTCTTCCTGGCTGTAGTATTTGTAGTATTTTTGTAGTATTTGTAGTATTTTCTCCTTGATCTCGGAATTCTGGAACCTGGCTGTAATATTCCTGGGAGTTTTCTTTTTGGAATCTTTTTTAGGAGGTGATCTGTGCATTCTTTCAACCTCTATTTTGCCCTCTGAGTCTAAAACATCGGGGCAATTTTCCTTGAGAATTTCTTGAAGGGTGATTTCTAGGTTCTTTCTTTGATCATAGCTTTCAGGTAGTTCAATAATTTTTAAATTATCTCTCCTGGATCTGTTTTCCAGGTCAGTGGTTTTTCCCATGAGATTTCACATTGCCTTCTTTCTTTTGTTTGGATCTGCCTAACAGCATCTTGATTTCTTATAAAGTCGGTAGCTTCCATTTGCTCTAGTGTAATTCTGAAGGAATGATTTTCCTCAGTGAGCTTTTGAGATTCTTTTTCCATCTGGCAAATTCGGATCCTTAAGGCATTCTTCTCCTCATTGCCTATTTGAGCCTCTTTTGCCATTTGAGTTAGTCTATTTTTTAAGGTGTTATTTTCCTCAGTCAGGCAGTTGACTCTCATTTCATAGTTTTGCATCTTTATCATTTCTCTTCCCAATTTTTCCTCCACTTCTCTTATTTGGTTTTTAAAATCCTTCTTAAGGTCCTCTATGGCCTGTAACCAGCTCATATTTTCATTTGGGGCTTTTGGTGCAGGAGTTCTGACCTCCCAATCCTTCTCCTATTCCATGCTTTGGTCCTCTTTGCCCCCCAAATAGGAGTCTAATGTTGGATTTTTCTATTTATTGTGTTTCCTTTGCCTAGGCATGTTGCCACTCAACTTTTTTTTTTTTTTTTTTTGCTTTTGGGCTTGTTGCTATAGTAGGACTCTGTCACCAGCCACGGGACCTTCTGTCCTAAACACTGGGGTTTTCTCAGCTACCGGAGGTATTTGTTGGGTGCACTCTCTGAAGCCCCCACACATTCTGGAAAGCTAGCCCACATACCCCAAGACCTCCACCCCAGACTGTAATCTAGATCCAAGAAGGTTAAAGCAAGAACGTTCTCCCCCTACCCCCCAAGAGTGATTGCCGGTCCCTGTACAGTCTGTAGGACAGTAACTGAAGCTGCAACATGGTGGCTGCCCTGCATCTACTCAGCGGCTTCTCGACCCCCAGGGAAAGTGTCCGATGCACTCTCCCAGTCCCAAAGTCCACACTACACCGGTCTCACTTTGTCATTGGCGTCTATATGTTGGTAATTATTGAAATGCCACAGCTGCTAGTGTCCTGGAGTCCCTCCAGCTGGCTGCTGGTCCAGCTGCCTGGGGCTAAAATCTCCTACTCAAGGGGGCCTGGGCTCAGCTCCCAGAGCTCTGTGCTGGCTGCTCCCTGCTGGGCTGCCAGGCTGTCCTCAACAGGAGGTTATCTTCCCTGTGTCATTTTCTTGGTTCTGGAGCTCCAGAAGTTTTTCTGAGTCCCCTTTTCTATGTTTTGGAAGTGGTGTGGGCAGAATTGCTGGGGAAGTGCTGTTTTTTACTTTGCCATCTTGGCTCCACCCTCTCCCCCCAGCGATTCTTTAATTTCACTAGGCCATAAGAGGTAAAAGGGATAAGGCTGCTAAAAATGTTCGTGCAAGATTATGGAAGGCTGGGGCAGCTAGGTGGTAAAGTGAATAGAGCACCGGCCCAGAAGTCAGGAGGACCTGAGTTCAAATGTGGCCTCAGACACTTGACACACTTATTAGATATGTGACCTTGGGCAAGTCACTTAATCCGAATTGCCTTACTTTCCCCCTTCCAAAAAAATAAAAAAGATTACGGAAGGTTTTTAATGATAAGCTAAGATATTTGTATAGGGAAGCTCTGGAGTTCCTGATTAGGCTAGTCTTCAAAGTAAGATTACAGGTACACCTTTTTTTGTGCTTTGCAGATACTGGTCTTTTATAAATTGAAGGTTCAAAGAAGCCCTGTGTCAAGCAGTTTTTGAACAGCATGTATTTACATTGTGTCTTTCACATTTTGGTGATATTTTTGTAATATTTCAAGCTTTTTCATGTTATTATTTCTGTTAATGGTGATCTGCAATCAATGACTTTGTTGCTATTGTAACGTTGTTTGGAGTGTCACAATCTGGGTCTGTATAAGACAGCAAACTTAATTGTTGTGCGTGTTCTAATGTTTCACTAACTTACCATCCTAAGTCTCTCCCTCTTTTCTTCTCCTCTGGCTTCCCTATTCCCTGAGATACAGCAGTATTGGAATTAGACTGATTAATAACCCTACAGTGGCCTATAAGTGTTCAAGTAAAAGGAATAGTCAATCTTCCTTTAGGTAAACTTCATTGTTGTCTTATTTTAAGAAATTGTCAGGGCCATCCCAGCTTTCAGCAGCCACCACTCTGATGGGTGGTCATCAGCCATTAACATCGAGGCAAGACCCTCTGACAGCAAAAAGACTCATTAGCTTTTTTGGGTGGGGGGGGAAGGGCAATTGGCGTTAAGTAACTTGCCCAAGGTCACAGGGTTAGGGTTTTTTTGTTTGTTTGTTTTTGTTTTTGTTTTTGTTTTGTGTGCATTAAATGTTTGATGCCGATCCGAACTCAGGTCCTTTTGACTCCAGGTGACTCCAGGGCCGGCCCTCTACTCACTGCGCCACCTAGCCACCCCTAGTAGCATTTTTTAGCAATAAAATATTTTTAAATGAAGGTATTTAAATTTTTTTTAGACATGGTACTATTCCACACTTAGTAGACTACAGTATAGTGTAGATATAAGGTTTATATGCACTGGGTGGAAAACCAGAAAAATTGCGTGACTCACTTTTTTGTGGTGGTCTTGGAACTGAACCTGAAATATCAGCAATGCATGCCTCTACTTAAGTATTGGCTTGTAAGATTGCTTAGAGTAAAGAAATTCAGAGGAATCAAGGAGATGAGGCAGGAAAATCAATTTTAGGCTGTTTCATAGTTGTCTAGGAATGAGAGGTAGGAATCCCTTTTTTACAATAACCTAAGAAATAATTAGCCAGATTCTATTTAAGCATTTCAGTTGACAGGAATTGTTCTACTTCGTAAGGAAGCCCATTCTAATATTTAAAACATCTAAAAGTTAGACTACATTAGTATTTTTACTTAGTAGAAAGTCATTGAGAGTTACTATGATTGTAAAATTCATTTTGAGGTCAATCTAGTGTCAAACCTCTTTGGACATAGTTGGAGTTATTTGGAGTTACTAGACCCATAAGCAAAGCCTTTGCATGTATTAAGACCTGCTAGAACTTAGGCTTATCCTGCATAGATTTTTTTACACTCTAGAGTCAGATCTCCAAGCTGTGATGAGGCATCTGTTGTAAAGTGTTTTAATGGTGTAAAATGCTGAATCCTAATTGGATTCTGCTGTAATTTACCTCGTTGTAATTATTTATTGGTCCAGAATTCTTATCTCTGTAAT
This sequence comes from Gymnobelideus leadbeateri, assembly GCA_011680675.1. Classification (NCBI taxonomy): domain Eukaryota; kingdom Metazoa; phylum Chordata; class Mammalia; order Diprotodontia; family Petauridae; genus Gymnobelideus; species Gymnobelideus leadbeateri. The sequence goes on from WOXC01000322.1 coordinate 27,443, forward strand.
TATATAGAAGTTGAATTCTTTATAGGACAGACATTCAGACACTTGAAGACTGCAATCACGTCCCCCCAGATATTTTCATTTTGAGACTAAACAGCCAATTTCTTGAGTAGTTCCTTGTGAATGTTGTTTTCAGACCTCTCAGATACTTCAGTAGCCTAGCCTCCTTTTGCAGATATTCTAGTGTGCCAGTGTTTTCCTTAAAACATGTCCAAATTTGAATATAATGTCCTAGATGTGGCCTCATTAGTCCAGAACTTTATTCTGGACAATATGCTTATATTAATGTAGTTTAAGATTGTGTTAGATGTTTTTTTGGCAGCCCTCACACTGTTGACTTATAGTCAGTTTGCAGTCAGCTATTGTTGTCTAGTCATGTCTCCCTATCCTGTACTTCTGCTGTTAACTTTTTGAACCAAAGTACAGGACTAAATTACTATTTACTATTACTTTCACTATTAGGTTTCATCATGTTAAAATTGGCCTATTTTTTGCCTGCTGAGCTTTTAAAACCTGTCATTTAACATGTTATTTTTCATTCTTTACATTTTAATAGTTACCATGTTCTGTCTTTTCTTTGAAATGACTTTAGGTTTGGCCCTTTCAATTCCCATTGTCTCCTGAACCCTCTTTACTTGAATTATTGCTAGAGTTTTTAGATGGTCTCCTATATAGCTATCACTTCCCAGTTATGTACTCATTAGAGCTGAATGGACCTTAGGGGATCTGTTTTGTCATTTTATGGATTAGGAAATTGGGTCACAGATGAGTGAGAAATGTTGTGTCCAGAATCACATAGTTGTAGGGTTGTGATAAGGCTAGTAGATTTCCAATTCAGGGGTTTTTTTCCCCCCATTTTATTATACTGCTTCACTTGTGTGTTGTTATTTCTGTTAGTTTGCTAGGGATCTCTTAGATCCTAGACCTGATGGTAGATGTAAGAGATCTAGAAAGGACCTGAAAGATGTCATTCAGACTTGTCTGAGAAGAAAACTTAAGACCAAGAGAAGTTGTGACTGCAGATAAATGGTTTACATAGATTAAGGGAATCAATGGGAATTTGGAACCAGTTTTCTCTGTCTCTAAATATGCTTTTTAAAAATTTTATTTTTTTATGGAGTTGATAAATATCAACCAATAAAAATATTTTCTTATACAAAGAAGAGCAGACAGAATATTTGTATGACATTGTGTGAATCTCTTACATAAAGTTTGTTGTATATTTAACTTGATGATTCCAATACTGCCTTACTTTTTTTTTTCTTTTTGGATCGGGGAGGGCAGGGCAATTGAGGTTAAGTGACTTGCCCACGGTCATAGCGCTAGTAAGTGTGTCAAGTATCTGAGGCCATATTTGAACTCAAGTCCTCCTGACTCCAGGGCCTGTGCTCTATTCACTTCGCCACCTAGCTGCCCATGTCTTACTTTTTTCAGTGCCCCATTCTGAACTTCTGTTCTCTGCTGTATGTGTGTTTTTAAAATATTTGATCTTTGTTTCTTATTTTGTATTCTCTTTCTGTCTATTCCTGTTGAGTTTTGTTGGTAATATAGAAAGGCTGATGATTTTTGTGGGCCTGTTTTACATACTTCTTCTTGACTGAAGTATTTTGGCAGTTAATTTTTAGAATTCTCTAGGATATTTTGTTTATAGTTAGTAATATTGAGAATGATTCTTGCTAGGAGAAGATAAATTTACTTGATAAATTTTACTTTTTTTTTCTTTTTCTTTTTGGAGGGGGCACGTTGGGTTAAGTGACTTGCCTAAGGTCACTTGGCTAGTAAAATGTTAAATGTCTGAGACCAGATTTGAACTCAGGTCCTCTTGACTCCAGGGCTGGTGTTCTATTTGCTGTGCTACCTAGCCGCTCCTGATAAATTTTACTTGGACATACCCCATACAAGAAATTTCCCCGATGCAATATATTTTCCTTAGCAAAAGCAGCATAAAAGTTGAGAATTTTACTGATGGTAGAGGATACTTTGTACTTTTGTAATCTACCCTTCGTTAAGAGGAAGGAATGCTACATATAAGTACCTAGTCTCTTGGTCTTTATACCCAATTAACTAAATGAAGAAATGAAATAAGTTAGAGCATTTACTAGTTTTCCTTTACTTTTGTTAGCTGAATAAATTCTAGGACCTTAATTGTTCTGAGCTGTTCATAGCTGTTATCTCCAGGAAATTTCATTTTGTTTATAGCATAACAACATCGCCTGCCTAAGATTTGTAGACAAACTAAGAATTAGCTTCTTTGTCCTGAAAGGTTATTTTGGGGCAGTTGATTCAAATTTGTGTTTTCTGTAGTTAATGTTGGAGATTAAGTCTCTTTAGTGTAAAAGATAACTTTTGAATGATACCTTACAGACAGGTATTTTTAAAACCAGCAGGTAGAATTATAGAAAACAAATTAGCAAGCACAATCAAACTACTAGAAATAATCTTGCCTTGCTTTATTGTAGGTTTGGGGAAATGATGTTAAATTCAAGGCTTTAAGGTGCATTTTTAATTTTATGAAAAATTGTGCAATGAAATAATGGGGAAATGGAAGGTACTTCAGAACATTATCAATGTGCTAAAAATTTGGAATCGATAAAATGAACTCAGTTTTGAAATTGTCAACATATTGACAGTTACCATTCCTGGGATAGACAGGAAGAGAACTTAGTCTCATCTGTGTAAGTTATAAGTGGTGCACATTCAGTCTTTCACATACACACACCCCAAAATCTCTCCAGTTTTAAAACTATAATTAAATCAATACTTATTTTGGGAAACATTGGTAAATGAATTTTATTATGGCATTACTTACTGATCCTGTGACTTTGTTGTACTGAATTCTTCCCTCCCACATATTCCCTTAGGATCTTGTCTTCTCTCTCTTGTATCTGAACACATCACAGTATTAAGCACATCGCAAGTACCTAGCAAGTACTTTTTTCTATTCTTTTATCCTCATTTCTCTCTTAAGACAACATCAATTTTTATTTTTACCTTGTCTAAAATTATTGCTGCCTCTTCTCTTAATTCAGCTGAAGCATAATAAATTTTTTCTGAGCTTTTTATTTTTTATTATGTATTATATTTTATTTTTATTATATATTATAATAATATAACATATTATTATAAACAAATTTTTAAAAATTTGTTCATTTTATGTAGAAATTTGTTTTTTCTAATCCATTTTGCTACTCTTTTCCAAATTTTGTGGGACAGCCTAGACCATTACTTATAATTAAAGTTCTTCTGCCATAAACTTCTTTCTTAAGTTAAAAAAAAATCTTCATTGGTACTTGGAGCCTGTTTTGCTTTAAAAATTTAGTATAGCTTTTCATGTACTATCTTGATTGTAGCAACCTTATACTACAGTAATTATTCTCATTTTGTTTTTTTTTAATTTTACTGACACTTTTTATTTTCACATTATGTTTATTCCTGAATATTTATTTCCTCTACTCAGTGAGCCTTCTATTTGTAACTGGTATTTAAAACAGGGAAATAAAGGTAGTTTAGCAGAACTAACCAGCACATCAGACTTGTTTGGCAGTATATTCAAAATTCAGTGTCAGTTTTTTGTCTCCGAAGTATGAAGACATTAGGGAGATGCACATTTTCAACTCTAATAGGGTACCAAAAATGGTCGTTAATTATGAAGCATTCAGTTTGGGTTTATTTTATTGTTCCATTTTCTGTGTTATTTGTAGCTACTGTGTAGATGATTTTCCTTGGTCAGCTTTTTTCATTGGGCATAATTTTATGTCTTCTCATGCTTTTGAATTCTTCATATTTGTCATTTCTTGTGGCAATAGTAATCCATTGCATTCTTGTACCACCATTTTCTTTAGTCATTCCCCCACTTGACAGGCATCTATTTTGTTTTTAGTTATTGGCTAACACAAAAGTACTGCTATTTTATCTCCATTTTTAAAATGTACTATATGTAAAGAGTATTGTCCTTGGAATTGTAGATAAAGAGACAAAATACTGCTCTCTTTGAGGAAATCAAAGTGATATATATATATGATAAATGCTCTAAATCGTTATTGTTAGAAAAATGCAAATTAAAACGACTTTGAGATAACATCTCACAACTATCAGATTGGCTAAAGTGTTAGAAAGGAAAATGATAAATGCTCCAGGCGATGTGGAGAATTTTTGACACTAATACACTGTTGGTAGAACTGTGAACTGATATACTTGGAGAGCAATTTGGACCTATGTTCAGTAAAAAACTGTATACTCTTTGACCTAGCAATACAATACTATTAACCCTGTTTCCCAAGGTGATCAGGAATAAAAGAAAAGGACCTGTATAATATTCATAGCAACTCTCTCTGTAGTGGCAAAGAACTAGAAATTGATGGGCTGCCCATAAGTTGTGGAATGACTAAAAAGGATTGTGATAAATATGATTGTGATGGAATGCTATTGTGCTTTAAGAAACGATGACCTGGTTGAGTTTTAGAAAAACATGGAAAGACTTGTATGATATAATGAAAAATGAGCTGAGCAGAACCAAGAGAACATTGTATATAGTAACAACAGTATTGTTTGAAGAGTAATTCTGAACAACCAAGTTATTCTTATTCAACTTATTCAAGTTATTATTCAACCAAGTTATTCAATACTCAAATCAGCTACAAAGGACCTAGGAAGGAAGATGTTAACTACCTCCAGAGAAAAAAACTGGTAAATAGAAGTATGCATAGTATTATTTTACTTAAACACACACACACACACACAGGTGACCTTTTCTAATGTGGGGTAGAGAAGGAGGGGAGGAAGGAGACAGTTTGAAACTTCAAATGTAGCAAAATTTTAAATAAACCCACTCAAGAAAAATTTTTTTGGGAGGGGGCAGCAAGTCATTTTGGGGTTAAGTGACTTGCCCAAGGTCACATAGCTAGTAAGTGTGTCAAAGTGTCTGAGTCCAGATTTTGGAGGGGGGAAGGCAGGGAAATTGGGGTTGTTGCTTGCCCAAACTCACAGGGCTAGTAAGTGTTAAGTGTCTGAGGCCAAAGAATATTTCTTTTAAAAATAATTGGTATCTTTTATCACCTCCCTTTCCCACTCATCTATCCCTTCTCCCTATCCCCTTCTCAGAGCAATCCTTTATAACAGTGAATAAAAAAGAGAGTGAAAAGCCCCTCAGAACTAATCATATCAGTAAGACAATGTATTTGTATTGTTCCATAGTCATAGTCCCTTGCTTCTACACAAAAGCAGAGAGGTGCCTTCTCATTTCTTGGGGCCAAATTTGGTCACAGAGACAGTAGGGTGTTACAGTGGATGGGAGTACTGGACGGGAAATCAGGAAGACTGGAGTTCAAATTCTGAATCAGACAACAGTTGTGTAACACAGAGCAAACCACTTCTGCCTGCTTTCTGTTTCCGTATCTGTAAAATGAAGATGATTAGTACCTACTTTCCAGAATTGCTATGAGTCAGATGAAAGTATTTGTAAAAAGTTACAAACCTAAGAGCACTATATTAATGCTAGCTATTAGACTTTTCCAATATTCATTTTTGATTGTTTTTTCTTGTTTTATGTGTTTTTCTTGCTTCTCTTTATTTCACTTTGCCATCAGTTAACATGAATTGTCATTGTTTCTCAAACATTCATGTGTTTATAGCCCTTCCCCAATTAATGAGCATCTACTTTGTTTCCACTTCTTTGTTTATACAGAAAATGCTGCTATAAATAGTTTGGTTGATATGTGGCAACCCCACCCCCACACCTCTACCCCCTTCCCTTTACTTTTTAAAAATTTTCTTGAGCTCTATATGCTTTGCACTGGAATCTCTATGTCAGAGGGTATGGATATTTTAGTTACTCTCTCCACATAATTTCAGATTGCTTTCCAGAATGGTTTTTGGGTCAAAGGGTATGAACACTGTAGTTACTTTATTTGCAGAACTCCAAATTGCTTTTCAAAATGTCTATACTGCTCTATCAACACTGCACTAGTGTGTCTTATCTTTGTACAACCCCTCCAGCATTTACTATTAGGGTCTTTTGTTATCTTTTGTAAGTTTACAGGGTTTGTGAGACTTCAGGGTTGTTTTCATTTGCATTTCTCTTTCTTTTATAATAGTTTGCTTTTTCTTTTGAGAACATTTTGTTCATTGCACCATCTTAACTTTGCTGTAACAGCTTGCCTTTTTTTTTTTTGGAGGGCATTTGGGATTAAGTAACTTGCCCAAGGTCACATGGCTAGGTTTTTATTTGTGTTAAATGTCTGAGGCCTGGTTTGAACTCAGGTCATCCTCACTCCAGGGCTGGGCACTCTACTCACAGTGCCACCTAGCCGCCCCTTGCCTTTCTTTTTTAAATCCCCTGAGTGAAGGAGTGATTAAATGCCAGAAATTATGAAACTGCCACCTTTGTCCCAAAGGTCTTCTTTTACTTGTCTAAGACTCCATTAAAGCACTTTAACAATGCTTTCTAGATTTTTTTCTGGCACTGATTATTTGAGCCCACATGAATAATAAAATATGATTGGCCGTCCCTTGCTTTGACAACTCTTGGGCAGTTTTCTTTGCTGTGTTTTAGATACCTATTCCTGGAAGACAGCAGACCTTTTTGTTACCTTTTCTACAAATAGCTGCCTCAGTACTCCCTTAGCAGGGTGTCACCAGCCATCCCTATTTCTATTCCTGTTTTCTGTCTTTACTTTTATACACTGTAGAATGGAGGAGAAACATTCTTAAAGTTTAGTACCTTCTTTTCTTGTAACCTACTCGCTGAGCCTATAAGTCACCAAGTAACAAAGATACAAACATTGCACAGTATAAGTAAATAAGAAATAAATAATTTTGTCCATTCTTACTCTGACATCTTTGTGGTGTTTGCTAGTAGATCTCTGGAGAAATGATGCTGTGAAATGCTTGAAGGGTAGGGGAATTTCCACTCTGGAATTATAACTTTGCTTCTCACATTGTTAGCATCTTGATAACCATCTTGTGTCCTTTTCCTTGTCTTGACAGTTTTTCCTTTCCCTTACCAACTACTTTCACATTTTCTTTGAAAAAAATTTTGTTTTTTTAATATGAGACAAAGTTCAGTCAAGCATAACAATTCATTGGCTGTATGCCTCATTCTGCTCCTATGGTCTTCTGCTTTTCTGATAAGGATAAGTTGGTAGCATGCTTCAACTTCAGTCCTCATTAATCACAGTTGTACATTGTGTGATTATCCCTTTCATGTCACAACTTCCCCATGTGGTTTACGTATATCAAGTGTGTTCCCAAGCAAGGTGGGATTTTTTTTAAAAAAGAGTTCAGTTTCCCAGGCTTATGCTAAATTGTAAATATCTGAAGGATCAATCTCCTTTGAACCCTGGTAATTCACAACTGTAACACAATAGGTATTGAGTCATGAAGGTTTTTTTCACCTTCTGACTCTGAGCCTATTAGTTAAAAGTGCACATATATTCTGGGAGAATATTACCTTGAGGGCTTATTTATGGGAAGAATGCTTCACCTGAGACCTTTTTTGATTTCTTGGACTAAGGACTGAGTAGGTGTTTTCAAGAGGCCCCCTGATGGTGACTCAGAAGTTGGTGCTTCCCAATCTGGTGATGTACTTCCCCTGATGCTGACCCTTCCCCTGAATAAGTGGATGATGTTAGTAGTGTTAAGGAGACCTCTGGTAGAGAGAGGAGACCTCAGAGAGAGAGAAGCCTGTGATACCAATCCTTGTGAGAATACTGGAACACAGGACTGATAGAAAGGAAGACTGTTAACCCCTTTGAAGAAAGTATGGGATAGCTGTCAGTTGTTATTTCTCAGTTATTGTATTATTTTGCTATGCCCAGAGCCCAGACTGGAGTGGCCCTTCTGCATGTAAGGCTAGGAAAGGATGAGCTGCCCTGGAGTTGGGGTGGTGTGGGCCAGAGACAGAAATTGGGGCAGGGGACCCTGGAGCCTGCTGTGCCTGGACTCAGTCAGACAAGAGCAGGGAGAGCTTGGAATGGAGCAGTCCTTTCCCTTGTGAGGTGACACATGGAGGAGGAACAGAGCCTTGTGGTGGGGACCTAGTCAGGAACCAGGAGAGGAACTCTGGAGCTCAGGACTTGGCGGCAGTTGACATGGAGGCTTTGTAGCAGGGTAGGACCAGTGAGCTGCTTTCCTGACCCATTCCCCTGGGATGGGTTGGGACCCAGGGGGTGGAGCTGTGTATGGTAGGATGGGGGAAGTGCTGTGGCACCCCCCCTACCCCTCCAGGAACACACCCTGTTGGCTTTGTTGCCCAGCTGCCTTTCAGGACTTGGAAGCAGGGGGCTGGAGCAGTGTTGGGACTTGGACTCCTTGGCTCATTCAAGCATGTGTGCACTTGAGAGTTCCATTTGGGCGCCTGCAACTGCAGAGTAGGGAGAAGGCACTCCCCCTTCTCCCCCTCTCTCCCCCCTTCCCTCCCTCTCCCCCAAGAACTTTACTTTACACTCTGTTTGGATTGAGGGGATCTTAACGTATTGTGACCTAGGGATGGAGGGTTTTGTATTCTCTGCTACCCCTGGGGATGCTGGGGATGTGCTGTGTTAAGGGAAGATCCTGGCCAGGGATATCCCCTGATTGTATAAACAAGTATTTTGGTTTTTGCGTGTTTTTTTTGTTGTTTTTTTTTTTTTTGAGGGGGAAGTTAGGGCGATTGGGGTTAAGTTACTTGCCCAAGATCACATGGCTAGTTTTTTTGTGTTAAGTGTCTGAGGCTGGATTTGAACTCAGGTCCTTCTGACTCCAGGGCTAGTGCTCTATTCACTGCGCCACCTAGCTGCCCCTAAACAAGTATTTTGGAACAACATCTGAGTGAAGAGGGTCTGGGTGCTTACTCCCCAAGGATTTTGGCACCCTCCCCCACAAGAATGTATAAGGGGGGGATATGCTTTTGTGTCTGTTTAAGGCCATGTGGACACCCTGATAATAAGTTGTTATGTTCTAAATTGTAAATGCTTTGGTTTCTTGAATAAGGTTTAGGTTTGAGTAGAGTACCTATTATACTGTGTGATTGGACCCTTAAAATATATACATATTCACAGCAGCAACCTTCAAGAGTGTTGTGTTGATTCCTGTTATATGTGGGTCAGTGTAAGAAATTAAATGGGAATTTTTTGTGAGTCTGGAAAGCCACATATAATATGTGATGGTCAGTGGATGTTACAGAAAAAGTTTAGGAAACACAGAAATCCATAAAATATATGTATTATGTTCTATAATAGCAACATTTTATCCTTTAATACCATAATAATTCATACTTCTGATATGAAGGGAGGACCAAGAAATTTTGCATTGTTTTTCTAGATCAAGGGCCACTGCGGGGGCATAACTATTAACCAGTGCTCTAAAGTCTTTCAGTGTTTTGCTTTACTCCTATTCTTCATCCTCTTAGGTGATGAAAATGTTTTGAAACCTTTTTAGGAGCCTTTCTTAAACTCGAGACTTGCCTATATTCTTAGCACTAAAAATGTCTTGAGGTTGTCTAACCCAGAGCTTCTTAAACTTTTTCCACTCACCACCCCTTCAGTGCTTCTTAAACGGAACCTCTTCTAAAATCTCCTTGACAAGGAGCCATCTAGCATATTTTTGAAGCCCTCCAGTGATACTTCATTATATTCAGAAGCAAGCTCATTTTACTTCTGAATATTCAGCTCACATTACTAAGAATATTTTCTTATGCTCACCTTTATTTTGCCACCATAATTTTCCATCCACTGTTTAAGTTCTGCCAAGAAAAACAGATCTAAAACTCTTTTAATAGGTAGCCCTTTAGATTTACCTGGAAAGTTCTATCCCTGTTAAGTTTGTTTAAGTTAGACAGATCCATTTCCTTCAACACATCTTGGCAAAGTATGGATTCAAACTCTCTCACTGCCTTGGTCATCCTGGAAACATGTAGTTTGTCAATACCTTTCTTAAAATATGCTGCTCAGAACTAAGCTACCATTTCAGATACGATCAGGATAGAGTCTTCTAGTCTTCCCTCAAATTTATTACTGTGCTTTTAATGCAACAGGACTCACAATTTTTGGGTGGTGCCATTTTTCTTTTGAATTACTGATTTAGCTTTCCTCTTTCTTACTCCCTCCCTTCCTTCCTTCCTTCCTTCCTTCCTTCCTTCCTTCCTTCCTTCCTTCCTTCCTTCCTTCCTTCCTTCCTTCCTTCCTTCAATTGGGTTTAAATAACTTGCCCAAGGTTACACTGCCAGTTATTTTTGTGTGGTTGTTAAGTATCTGAGGCTGGAACCACTCCGGGTCCTCCCAACTCTGGGGCTACCTAGCTGCCCCCCTGTTCAACATTTCTTATCGCACAGTAGTATTCCATCACATTCATATACCACAGCTTGTTCAGTCATTCCCAAATTGATGGGCATCCCCTCGATTTCCAATATTTTGCTACCACAAAAAGGGCTGCTATAAGTATTTTTGCATGTGCAGGGCCTTTTCCCTGTTTTATGATCTCTTTATTTTGGAATCAAAGGCTATGTGTTCAGTTTGGTTGTCCTTTGGGCATAGTTCCACATTGCTCTCTAGAAGGATTGTATGAGTTCAAAACTCCACCAACAGCTTATCAGTGTCTGAATTTTTTCACATCCTTTCCAATATTTATCATTTTCCTTTTTTGTCATATTAGCCAGTCTGATAGGTGTGAGTTGGCACCTGAGAGTTACAATTTGCATTTCTTTAATGAAAAATGATTTAGAGCACTTCTTAATATACTTATAGATATAATTTCCTGTTTATGACCTCTCCTCGTCTTCTCCCAATAAAATATAATTTCACAAAACAAACCAGTATGGACTTTGTCTAATAAGTATACTTCCTTCAAACCCAGAGTCTGCTGCCTCTTTCCTGAATGGAAATAGGTATGGTTTTTTTGTTTGTTTGTTTGTTTGTTTTTTTGGAGGGGGAATGACCAGGCAATTGGGATTAAGTGACTTGCCCATGGTAAGTGTTAAGTGTCTGAGGCCTTATTTGAACTCAGGTCCTCCTGACTCCAGGGCTGGTGCTCTAAAAATAGGGTGTTTTAAAAATATTTTTTATTTGTAAAGCTTGTTTTTACATTACCTAGATTTTCTCCCTTCCCAGAGTCAGAACATATCTATATAACAAAGACTTATTTTTGACATGGAAGGTTAAAAAAAAAAACAACCAACAACTGTTTTGGAACCATCTTTTTTAGCCAGTTGCTTATATAACAATATATATTTCTTGAGCATTCTGAGAACAATTCAGATTTCTTAAACTCAGACTGATTTTTCCTCATTAGTCAAAAATAGGTTTTATTGCATCTGCTTTAAGCGTTATTATTTACAGTAACCTATAAATATTTCTTATTATTTATAAAATTGTTTACAACTAAATTTTTTCAGCAAACCAAAATTAACTTCTATCTGCCCATTCCATTGGGAGAAAAAACAAAGCTCTCGTAAGAAGCATGCCTATTAAGACAAAACAAATTCCTAGTTTGGCAGTGTCCAAATAAGATAGGTCTCATTTTATTTTATGAGCCTATCACTTCTCTGTGAGAAGGTTGTCGGCATGCTTTTTCATTAGTTCTCTGAAATTGTGTTGGTCACTGCATTGATTAGAGTTGTTAACAATTCTCAGTTGTTTTTGTAGTGTTGTGGGGTTTGTATAAATTGTTCTCTGGTTCTTCATTCTGCATCAGTTCATACATGCCTTTACAGGTTTCTCTAAAAATGGTCTGTTTGATCATTTCTCTTGGTATAATAATAATCAATTGGCATTCATATTATACTTTTCATCCATTCCTTAATTCTTGGGTCTTCAGCTGTTCTCAAATTATGGGTACTCTGTTAATTTCTAGTTCTTTGCAAGTAACAAAAGGCCTACTATAAATGTTTTCATACATATCTTTCTTCAGTCTCTTTAGGGTTTAGATCTAGTAGCAGTATTGCTGGGTCAAAAGATAAGCATTGTGTAGTAACTTTTTGGGTATAGTTCATTGCTTTCCAGAATGACTGGACCAAGAGAACTAGGTGCCTGTTTTCTCAATGTACCTTAGTATTTATCATTCCCCCCTCCCTTTTTTTTTTTCAAAATTTTTTCAAATTTTGCTGGTCAGATGGGTTTGATTATATAATTCTATATAATTATTATATAATTTAATATGAGTTTTTCTAATTATTACTAGTTTAGACCATTATTCAAATGGCTTTTGAGAACTTAAATTTCCTTGAAAACTGTGGTCAATGATGACTTTTTTCTTTTTTGTGTTGTATTTTTAAAAAATTATTTCTTATTAGTTTACAACATTCAGTTCCACAAGTTTTTTTTTTTTTTGAGTTCCAAATTCCCCTTCCTCCCCCTGCCCCCATGTCAGCATGCAATCTGATATAGGTTCTACATATACTTTCACATTAAACATTAGTCAAGTTGTAAAGAAGAATTATAACCAATGGAATGAATAATTGAGGAAGAAGAAACAAAATAAGACTAAGAGTGCAAGTAGTTTGCTTCAGTCTGCATTCATACCCCATAATTCTTTCTCTGGATGTGGATAGCCTTTTCTGTCATGAGTCCTTTGAAGTAGTCTTATAACCTTGCATTGCTGAGATAAACTCAGTCTATCAAGGTCAGTCATCACAGATATGATGTGTCTGTAATTGTGTACAATGTTCTCCTGGTTCTGCTCCCCTCACTCAGCGCCAGTTTATATAAGTCTCTCCAGGTTATTATGAAGTCTGTCTGCTCCACATTTCATTCCATTACATTCATATACAACAATTTATTCAGCTATTCTCCAATTGATAGGCATCCCCTTGATTTCCAGTTTCCAGTTCTTTGCCACCACAAAAGAACTGCTATACACTCTTTTCTCACTTGTATGATTGATCTCTTTGGGATACAGCTTTAGAAGTGAGTGGTGTTGCTGGGTCAAAGGGTATATGCACATTTTGGCATATGCCCTTTGGGCATAGTTCCAAATTGCTCTCCAGAATGGTTGGATCAGTTCACAACTCCACCAACAATGCATTAGTGTTACACTTTTCCCACATCTTCTCCAGCATTTATCATGTTCCTGTTTTGTTATCTTAGCCAGTCTCACAGGTGAGATGTAGTACCTCAGGGTTGTTTTGATTTGCATTTTTCTAATCACTAGTGATTTAGAGCACTTTTTCATATGCTCATTTCATATATTTTTAATTTTTTACTCTGAAAACTGCATGTTCATACCCTTGGTCAATGACTTCTTATGCATATGAAACAGTAATCCCAAATCTTAAAAAAAATAATACACGTGTTAGCCAAATTTCTTGTAGTTTTTTTCTCTATCCATTTCCCTTCTAAATTTAGGTATATTGAGCAAATTATTTTATTAAAAAATAAAAATTATTAATTTTATCCTCTGACTTTCTCTGTTTCTTTGGTTTCAAACTTTTTCAGTATCCATAGATTTTCTTTTCTCGTCTAACTTATGTTGCATAGCCTTTTGTATTTAGGTCATTTTATCTATTTGGAGCTTATTTTGGCACATGGTGTGTGGTGTTCATACTTAGTTTCTGCCAGACTATTTTCCTGTTTTCCAAGTAGCTTTTGTTGAATAGTGAGTTCTTATCCTAGTGGCTCCCTTTGGGTTTATCTAATATTAGGTTGCTAGGTTAATTTTCATTTGTATATTGTATAACTAATCTGCCCCACTGATCTGGCCTATTTGTTAAGTAGTACCAGATAATTTTGAATGATTGCTACTTTGTTGTATAGTTTGAGATTTGATACTAGTAGATCCTTCTTTCCTACTTTTTTTTTCATTATTTCTTTTAAGATTTCTTTTTCCTCAACATGATTTTTATGATTACTTTTTCTAGCTCTAATCCTGTGGTAGTTTTGCATGATATTGAAAAGTAAATTAGGTAGTATTGTTATTTTTATTATATTAGCTCAAATAACCTATGAACAATTAATATTTATCTAGTTATTCTGATCTCTATTTCAACAGAGTAACAACTTTTTTTTAACTAGAAAGACAAAAAAATGGCAAAATCAACCAATAGATTAAAAAGACATTCTACACAATAACCCATATTCACAGATTCCCCAACTGATAATTCAAAAACACTCTGTAAAGAAATACTGTGGGCTAGAGGTGTTCTCAGTTTTCCCTTCTTTAGAGCCAAACTGATCATTTTGCAAACCACTTTTGATTTATATTTATATTGTTTTATTCTTTGTCATTTTACCGTTTACTTTTGTATCATTTCATCTCTTTTCATGTTTCTGTATATTCATTTTATACATTGTTTCTTATATCACAGTGTTATTTATAATATATTATTTATAGTATACGTTTGTTTTGTTTTGTTTTGTTTTGGAGGGCAGTTGGGGTTAAGTAACTTGCCCAAGGTTACATGGCTAGTTGTGTTTTTTGTTTTTGTTTGTTTGTTTGTTTTTTTTGTTAAGTGTCTGAGGTCGGATCCCAACTCAGATCCTCCTGACTCTGGCTAGCACCCTACTCACTGCGCCACCTAGCCACCCATATAGCATACATTTGTGTATCTTAATTTGTTTAGGTGTTCCCTAGTCATTGAGTTATGTTTTTGATTGGCTGTTAAAACCATGGTTCCTCAAACTGCTGGTGATGTAAAACATATGTTTGACCCTTTCTTGCTTGTGACCTAATAAAAGCAAATGTCTCCGAAGAATAATAGAAAGTATTTTCTTTCTTTAATAACATATCAGTCCAGGTTCTAATAAGTAATCATTAGAATTATTCGTATTCATACTAAATTTCAAAGTATATGATAATTTTATTAAATATTCCAAGAAATCTTTATGTAAGATAAACCTGGAGGTCTCTTGGAGTTTAATAGTAGTTCTAACACTGTATTTGGACCACTGCACTTTTAAATTATAAATGGTCAAATTTGTTATATTTTATAAAAGAATTTAATTCTCTGTGTTTATCATCTCTTAAGTGTGGCTTTTTTTCCCTTTCTGTTTCTTAACCTACTTTTTTGCATTTATTTAGTAGCATGGTAGCTTGAACGTAGGAAGACTTATTAATGGCTGACACAGCAGGCAGTAAATCTACAGTTGAGTAGTTCATCCCTAGCTTTATTGCTTTATTTTTTAAAATTGCTGATAATTACAGTAATGCACATGGGCAGGGGTCCAAGACAGGAAGAATTATTCTTTGCAAGTAGATCTGGTGTGAGCTGATAATACTCCCGTGTATTTCCTTTTGAATTTTAATCTTACATAAAAATCAGGAAAAAAGATGCACTTTCTACATCCTTTGAACTTAGTAGGCATAGCTGTTCCTACTATGGAATAACAGAAGAGCATTGATACAAGAACTTGGCATTTGTGTAACTTTTCCTTTTTTTTTTTTTTTTGTATTTGTAAACATTTTAAACTTTTTTGGTTTGGACAATTTCAATTTGTGGTTTTGAATACAGAGGTTTTCAGTACATACTAATATAAATTTGCGTTCTTTGTAAAAATAAAATGCACAGTTTCATCAGTTTTACTTTTGTACACTTTAAAAAGAACTTAGTTAATTCTTGGTTTCCATTGTACATTTTATACCTTTAGTTTTAGATTTTTCAACATGCCTGAATAATATAGTCCTAGACTAGTAGTACTGAAAGTTAATTTTTAGTCATTTAGTATAGTTTAGATTGTTGGGTATTGCTTAGGACAGCCTTAAAAAAAATTTCATTTGGGGCAGCTAGATGGTGCAGTGAATAGAGCACTGGCCCTAGAGTCAGGAGGACCTGAGTTCAAATCCAACCTCAGACACTTAACACTTACTAGTGTTACCTTGGGGAAGTCACTTAACCTCAATTGCCCTGCCCTCCGCCCTCCAAAAAGCAAAAAAAAAAAAATTTAATAATAATAATAACAAATTTAATTCACTAGCAAAATAATAGTTGAGCACATGGGGCTTTAAGATTTATTATGCACATTCTTCACAGAAACTTAGCTGGTTCATAGGAACAGGCTTAACATTACTACATAGTAGAGGTCTTTAATTAAAAAAATAGAAATGTGTTACGTGATTATACTGTCCACATTTCTTACAGTGTTGGTAGTAGATACATCCTTGCATATGCCCTGTTAATAATTTTGAATGGATTTAATGTGCTAATTGTTAGTAAAAGGTATTTCTGAAGTATTTAAGATGGTTACAGTTTTTCCTAGTAAGTATTTCTTTGTAAATTTTATTTATGCTATTTACTTAAAAATTTTAAAATATATTTTAAAATAAGCAAACTTATCAGGACTTTTGCCAAGATGGCTACCTTACCACCCAGCTCCCAATTTACTGCTTTTACTCCACCATCTTGATTCTACCTTCTCCCAAGTACTTAACTCCAGTGAAGCCTTGAAGATCTAGTCAGTCTGAATAATGATAAAGAAATACAGTGAGAAAATGTATTAAGTGACAATTTTCTACTCCAGAATGGCATAAAAAGTCAGGTGGAAGCTCTAGGCAATATGAAAGGTGACTCTCCCAGCTAAAGGGAACACCAGTGCAATCAGAAGACTTGGAAGTGGTAAGAGTGACAGACTTCCTAGAGAAAGTCCAGGGTAGCCCAGTACATAGTGGCAGGATAGGATAGTTTCAGAAGAGCTCACTTGGACAATCCAGATCCAGGAGTTCTGAAGTTTCTTTTGTTTTGCTGCTCTTTGTACCGCCTGCACCTAAATGAAATGGTGCTTAATAAATATTTGTTGACTAACTGACACTGTCCTGAGACTAAGAGAGTGCCTTTACTCAGGACCTCAGAGATCCAGAACTTATTCCAGAGAGATAGAAGTCAGCCCAGTAAGCCAGGATACCCCAGGGCCCAGGGTAAGGCCAAACAAAACCCACTACCCCACCCAAAAGTGCATCAAAGACCAGTGCCTGGTCCTGGCACAGATCTATATATGGCTTTATGATGAGAAAGTGTTAACATTGTAATAGAGAGAAAAACCTTAATCAGGAAGTGATGACAGAGAGATGAATGAATCAAAATTACAGCCAACATCAAAGATTGTTCCAAATTTAACTCTATAATAACTGTAAGCAGAGGTTTGAAAAGGAAAAAAAAGAATTTTTCCACATGATACTATCTCAACAGGATTGTTTGAGAAAAGTATGATTCTATGATTCTGGAAGCAGTATTTTCTTATTACAGGGCACCAGAAGTTGGTTTACTTTGACCAAGGAATGCAAAGGCAAACCATGCTTCAGGTAGCCCAAATAGGAAGACTGGAAATAGAAATTTATTGGTAATAAGGTTGCAGACAGCTGCCAAATATGTATATGGTTATGCTTGCCCTCAGAACTACTCATACTTCTTTAGTGGATGAAGGCGAATGAAAAGAATGCCATTGACACTATACTCATCACATTTCTTATCCATGTGGCTGTGAGCCTCCCCTATAGCTTGGCTTCAGTGGAGTGACCAAAAACCATGACTGGGTCATTTGTGGACACTTTCAGATCTCATCTACGGAATGTTTTCTTATTGTATCCTAATTAATTGTAACTGATGAATGATTATTAATAAACTCAAAGTCTTCTGACATTTTGAGTTTTTAAAATTTTATTTATTTCACAGAGGATGATAATCTTCAGTATAAGTTCTGAGGTTCACAGTCGGAGACTTGCACTAATATTCTACCTACCTCAGGTTCTTTCTACTGGTATTACCCTGAACAAGTTATTTAACTACTCAGGCTGTTTCCCCTTCTGCAAAATAGGATAGTACTTCAATACCATGTCTCATAGGTTGTGAAGAAAACACTTAAAAGAAAAACCCAACTTATTATCTCTCATACCGCTAGCAAATGAGAGTCTTGATTTGAGTATAGGTCTGTTTCCATAAGTTGAGCAAAATAATGTGAGGTAACCACCATGTTCATTATGCTGTTCTGAACTCAAGTCCCTCAAAAGCTGTATTCAGATTTCTCTTAACTATTTTGCATATCAATGAATGGCAGGTAGAAATCTAATGTTATTTTTGGTTTGGTAAATGTGAAGTCTAGGTGTGACATCCACAACTTTTTACTTTTTGTCTTATAAAGAAAAGCATTTGGAAATGCCCTACATTGACCATAGCATTTTGGAATTCATTGGGAGGAAGTAAGGGGATTTTCTGATAGCTGATTTCTTCCAAAAATTTGTCCTGGAAGTTGCATTGTATCAAGGTCAGGCACTATTAATTAAATCTGATTTGAATAAAATCTCTCTGCAATTCTGTTGTTCAATATTTCAGTGTATGCTTTATGTGTATATATATGTATATATATGTTCATATTTATTTTCCACTATAATATGCGTATCAGCAAGAGAACCTTTATTTGAATTGGTATAAGAAAGAGAATTTGAGCAAACCGTCACCATAGGGGGCTGAACATTTCTACGATTTGTCATTTCATCAGCAGTTTCTTTTCCTCTCCCATCTCAAAAAATTGCTATATATTCTACTTGACAGAACTATTTCTAACAGGTCCCCTCTACCTCTATACCAGTGGTCTTATGAAATGAAAATTGGAAGCATTGGGTTTTTACTGCACCATGCTTGTCTTTTGTCAGTGGCAGCTGCAGCTACCACTCCGCCTTGTTTCCTGTCCAAGTAGAAACTGAGGAGGTCTGAACTCTAGGGCTTGGCCTCCTTATTGGTACCTCACAGTGAATGGGTTTTAAAAAAAAAAAAAAAACAACAGTTGAATCAATTTATATATATTTTAACATCTCTATTGAATTACCTAATTTAAGTGAAATTAAATTTGGAGAATTCAACTTGAGAGACATTCATGCAGCATATATAGAATGTCATAATACTTGACAGTGTTATACTGTTTATATTCTAAATTAGGGTGTGCACATGGGGAGAGATATTAACCTGTCCTACAGTTCACAGAATTATAGAATTTGAGAGTAGGAAGGGACTTCAGTCCATAGGTAAAAAGAAACAACTTTGGTTGTCCAGCATCTTCCTGAAGACCTCCAAGAGGGGGAAATTTACCACTTTTCAGAGTAGATTATTTCACTTTTTGGTAGCTCTTGTTAGAGGCAGTTTTTTCTTACAGAAAGTGCAATATTACTTCCTTGAAACTTATACTCATTGCTCCTGGTTCTAACCTCTGGGGCTAGCCAAACAGAGAAGTCTAATCCCCTTTGCATGAAATTTCCTTCAGATACTAGAAGCCAGTTGTTGTGTCTTGCTCCCCCCCCACCCCCCCGCAAATAAGCACCCTTGTGTCTCTGCTAAACATAACCTTGTTTCTTCAATTCAATCAGTCTTCACTTAACATGAACTCAAAGGACCTTCACCATGCTGGTTGTCCTCCTGGACAAATCCCAGCTTGTCAAGTCTTTCTTGAACCCCAAGAACTGAGAACAATACTCCATTCAGTGTCTGATGAGGGCAGAGTACATAGAGAGGCCATGATTTTTTTTTTTAACCTCCTGAAACTGAAGGATGACCCCTCTCCCTCCCTTCCCCCCCCCCATTTGAAGTTCAAGATCAAGTTAGCTTGTTGGACTGACACTCCACCTGACACTCCTGACTCATGGAGTTTTTATTCCACTGAAGTAATAGTGTTTCCCCTTCCAGAGCCCTTCTGGCCTCTGGACTTCAAAGCCACGGTCCCTTCACCCTTCCAGCTCCCTTTAATATGTTTTGTTTCCCCTCATTATAATTTAGTCTCCTTGAGGTCAGGAGCTGTCTTTCTTTCTTACATATTTGTATCCTTAGCACCTAACAATAGTGCCTGACACAGAGTAAGGACTTAATGAATACTTGTTTCCTAAAACTGCCAGATTTTTTTTATTTTTATTTTATTTTTCGCTTTTTGGAGGGCAATTGGGGTTAAGTGACTTGCCCAAAATCCTTGTTAGGTTCCAGATACTCCACTAAGCAGTTTACAGATATTCTCACTTAATCCTCCAAACAACTGTGTATAGTAGATGCTGTTATTCCCTGGGGAAACTGAGATAAAGGTTGAGTGATGTCCCACAACTATTAAAGATCTGAAGCCAGATTTGAATATAGATCTTTCTGACTCTAGATCCAGCACTATCCACTGTGCCATTAGAAAGCTGAAAAGAAGTTGCAAAAGACATGATTTTAGAGAATCTGGAAAATCACACTTTGAAACAAAGTGATCAGAACCAAGAGGACAATTTATAAAAGGACAACAATATTGTAAAGAACATCTTTGAGACTTAAGTACTTTCTGCAGATTTGAGGTGTTTGGGTTTTTTTTTTCCTCCTGTTTCTACTCCGCCATCTTGACTCTGATCTTATTTTGGTTTTTGTTGGTTTTTTTTTTTTGTTTGTTTTTTGTTTTTAAAGACATGGCCAATATGGGAATTTGTTTTGCATGACTTTACAAGTTTGTAATGGGTTTTATTTTTCTTGCTTTCTCAATTGGATGTAGAGAGATTGGAGAAAAAATGTTGACCTGAAAATGAAATTTAATGAAAAAGAACAAAGAGTTAAAATACCCTCATCAAGCAATAACAAACTGTATATAGCTCTGTAATGTAACATGTTATCCATCTCCTGTTTAAGGCGTTGGTCACATAAGATGCAAATAAGTAAGTTTTTATTATTACAGCACCATGTAGATTTGTTTTGCTTAACTTTGCTAATTTGTTACAGGATTTTTTTTTTCTTGGTTAATTTGGTGAGGGTGAGGAGGTAGAAAAAAGAGGATTAGCAATACTGATGCAAAAAAAGAGGACTATTTGAGACATTTAAAAAAATGAACATTAGAGCACAGAAGGAAATTGAGAAGGAAGTCTAGACAAGCAAAATAGTTTAAAAAGTAACACATGGAATTTATTGTGTGCTTAAAATGCATATTACCCAAAATGGATATGAACAATTTTCTTATAAAATTCTTTTTCTGTTCTGCTATATGTATGGAAATATTGTGTGTGTATGTGCGTGTATGTGTGTGTTTTTAGGATTTTTTAAAAAGGCTATTTAAAAAACTTAAATTTTTTTGCTTTTTGGAGGGGGGAATGCAGGGCATTTGGGGTTAAGTGACTTGCCCAAGGTCACATAGCTAGTGAGTGTTAAGTGTCTGAGGCCAAATTTAAACTCAGGTCCTCCTGACTCCAGGGCCTCCTGGCTTCACTGCTCCACCTAGGCGCCCCTAAAAAGCCCAAAACTTTTTTCTGCTAGCAGCTATATTAGGCACAGGGCATACAAAAAAGAAGAAAATAGTTTTTGTACCTTCATGCACATAATTACTTAGTATTGTTGGGGATGAGAAGAAAGGGGAAGGCACATCACTTAAATAAAATAAAATAAATGCAAGGTAATTTGAGTTTTGGAGACAGCAGGGAAGTGTTCTAGGGAAGCTCAACCTTTAAAAGATTTGTGACTATAAATAAAGTTGTTTTAGCTCATCACCAGGTTGCCCAAGACTGCAGTAGCTCTTGAAGATAAGTTACAGCGTCTCTTTGGAAGTCTACACACTGAAGTTACATATCCTTAACATATTAAAGGACTTCAACCATGGAGCACTTTGGAGCTTGAATTATTATATTGATGGTCTCATAAAAGCTAGTTGGGGGATTGAGCAATATAGAATATTCCCAGGATGAAGAAAGGGTGATTGAGCATATTAAGCTTGTTTTCATATTACAAAGATGCTCTATTAAAGTGCCATCCTATGAGAAAGGATGAAAATTATTTGGCTTTTAAGCTTGTATAATATTTTTAAACTTGAGCTAACATCTGTCTAATCTAAAGCATTAGGAAATAGGATGTCATAGAGGGCAGAAATTTTTTTAAGACTTTATCCTAATAACTTGCCCTTGAAAGAATCCTCTTTTTAGACCAGACACTAAAAGGCAATACTCTTTTGAATCTTGGTTTTTGGATCCTTCCCAGTGTGATCCAGATGAACAAATTACCATGTTCCTATAAAAAGCTTTGGCGACAGCTCTTAGCATTTTCATTTTTGGAAATGATACTTCATTTATACTTAAATATTTAATGCTCTATTAAAAGCAGAGGTTAATTGTGTAAATTTTAGGCCCATAAAAGTAGATAGCAGCTGTTGGAATTTCAGTGGGCAAGTCATTCAGTCAGCCTTTTACAATTTGAGGTTATTTCTAGATCAAATTTGGAGACATTAGTAATTAGAATTAGGTTAAAATGTAAGAAAGATTTGAGTATTTTCAAGTTGATATGATGCAAAACTTTGAGTCATAGGAATAGGTTCTCTTGGCTTGTTAATGCAGGAAACTTTTCTACATGATGGGTTGGAACATTTCGAACTTGTCTTTTAGGAACTAAATTTTAATCTTCACTTATCTACTATTGGGACTGCATTTAATTGCATTTGGATTTAACTGCAGGCCTTACTGAGGGTAGTCAACATTTTGAAATTACCCAGAATGAAATGTCTTGCCTAGGTTTTTTATTAGAGGTAATAGTCTTCATATTGCATAATGGGGAGTACAATTTCATAGAGCAGCATATAGAATTTTAGTTTAATTAGATGAATATTATGAAGATAAATGTAAGATTTTTCAGGAGTTAACTCTACCTCTGAGATTATACCAGTTGATTTATTAACCATCCCTAAAGTAGACACTAAAGTAGACACTGGCTTTTTCTAATCATAGCACTTTTTAGATTTTGACCATGAAGCACTTTGGGATTTGGATTATTGAGGAAGGTGATAGATAAGTGCTTGTTTGTGGGAATCTTGGTAAATGGAATTCTTTGCCACAGGACAAAGGAAGGAGCATCAGAGAAAATTAAGCCTGTTTTCATGTTATAAAATTGGTGTATATAACAGGATTTCATATCTAATATTTTAAAGGGTTAAATACTGTTAGCATAGGAATCTTCTCATAGAGCCTTTTTGAGTAGCATAAGACAGTTGTGTTCCATGTAGCACAATAGGGAAATGCTGAGCTAAGTTCTTGAGGTGGATACTTTGCAGGTCAATCCTTTCTCAAATCCAGGTGTTGAATAGGATGTTGGGCTTTACTCTACGAGTTATCTTATGTCTATTTCGCTAGTGAACAAAAATCATGGGTAACAGATTTAGTTGTTTTAAAAGTATGATCTACAAGGCTTTACTGATTAGCGATTGATAAGAGTGAAGCAGTGAGGATGTCTGCTCCTTTTGGTGTATTAATAGTGTTAGCAGTGTCTTTGCTCATATTTTCTAAGATAGACAGTAGTAATTTTACCTGTTAATTTAGAAATGATTCAGGGGCGGCTAGGTGGCGCAATGAATAGAGAGCACAAGCCCTGGAGTCAGAAGGACCTGAGTTCGGATCTGGCCTCAGACAACACACACACAAACAAAAACCTAGCCATGTGACCGTGGGCAAGTTACTTAGCCCCAATTGCCCTCCAAAAAGCAAAAAAAAAAAAAAAATATATATATATATATATATACATACATATACATATATAAATGATTCCATTTCATGCTTAACAAAATTAACTTGTTAATGTAGAGATGATTCCATTTCATGCTTAACAAAATTAAGTAGCACCCTCAGAAAGTTAATAGCCTTGACTGGCAGTTGACATTAGCACATTTTATTTATTTTTTTTATTTTTATTTTTTTGGGAGGGCAATTGGGGTTAAGTGACTTGCCCAAAATCACACAGCTAGTAAGTGTGTCAAGTGTCTGAGGCCAGATTTGAACTCAGGTCCTCCAGACTCCAGGGCCTGTGCTCTCTATTCATTGCGCCACCTAGCCACCCCCCACTAAGAGTGTACACTGGTACAGATTTCTTTTATTCCATGATTGCTAGATTTCAATATTGGACTACTAAAATAGCCTCCCAATTGGATTTCATGATTTTTGTCTTTCCTCTCTTCAATCTGGCCTCCACAAAGCTCTGAATCTATATTCCCACAGAATAGATTTGACCATGTTACATGAGCACATCTTTCCTTCCCCTCTTAAAACCGTCAGAACAGAACCAACCCAACTCTGCATCTTCTCTGTCCTTTTGACAGTACTGAAGAGACCCTTGCATTTTCTCTCCTTTTTAGGGCATTAATACTATATCATGAAGCTCTTTCTAATTGTTCAAATAAATTTACCTTTCTAGGTATCTTTAGACTCTTCTGTTTGTATTTCAAAGTTCTTACTAAAGGTGCCCATAAATTGGAGAACAACTGAGCAAGTTGTGGCATATGAATAATGGAGTATTACTGTACTTTAGAAATGATGAATGTGATGAATACAGAGAAGAAATTCATCTTGCAATCAGCCTGAGAATGTAACTTCCTTTTTAGGGGTGGGGGTTGGTTGGACTGGTGTGTGTGTGTGTGTGTGTGTGTGTGCGCGCGCGCGCGCGCGCACATGCCCTCAGGGTCTAGCACAATGTCTGGAATTTGTTTTTGTATTGGATTGAATTAAGGTTTAAGTGAGATTCAAACCTGAAATTTTTTTCTCATAATTTCTAATTTCAATTCTTAAGTTTTCAAAAGCACATTTGGATTAGTGTCATTGGGTAGCTAAGGTTGGCTTTCCAAGCCTGATAATAAAATGAGATTTCAAAGTTGAGGCCAATTTATTAAATAAAATGGAAGTACTGGACTGGGGCAGTTTGTTTTTAGGCCCTGTGCTGTAATCTGCATAGATCACAAGAACGCCAGCTCGAGTGCCAAAAGTACTAGCGTTAATTTTCTTTCGTGGAGGTTTCCAGATTGATGGGACATCAAAATGCTGACACAGCACAATTAGCACTCAGATTAAACGTCAGATTAGAGAGCAGATTGATCTGTATATGGATAAAATGGACATTAACCCATCCATGAGAAAACGGAGAGAACAGGTTTAGTATTTAATAAGGGAGAGAAGTTGGAGAAAACGGAAACAGAAAAATTGACATTATTTTTCTGTGTAGCCTTAGTGAGGAGAGAGTGAGGAAGAGGCCAAGGTAGTGGAACTCGATGAGTTGATTCCTAGATGTGTGTGGCCCACGGAGGCTTTTTATGTTTCAAATGATCACTCCTTGAGAGTCTCTCATGACCACAAAGATTAATCTCTCTGAACTCAAAAGTGAATCACTGTAGCATATTAGCTGTCTGGAAAGATTCCAGATAGGGTTCTTTTTTTTCTTCCTTGGTAGTAACTGATGTGAAGATAAGTTGTTGCTTGCTTGCCTCTTCCTGCCTTCTAACCTCTGATATTTTAGAATCTCTTTAGGGGAGATAATTACTGACCATCTCGGCACAAATAATCAAATGCACTTACCACTGGGGTATTGACCTTGGTGGTTGACCCATCAGCTGAACATTTATACACTTTGAATTCTTGTGGTCTTTCGGTCAACAACCATAATGAGAAAGTAGTATGTGAAACATAATCTTTTCAGCTGATTTATAGCTGCCTTTGATAAATTTGGCCACTTTTAAGGGTCATGACTGAGATCCAAGTTAACTAATTGAGATCTTTTATTCCTCTTTCAGAATTAAGCATTATGTTCACTTCTGTCTTTAATTTTCTTTTTTCTTTTTTTTTAAATTTTCTTTAAAATATTAAATACTATACTAGAAGAAAACTAGTAATGTTAACTTGCTTTCTTATTACAGTATAAAATATGGAAGGACTCAGGTGAGAATTAAGGATATCTTTTAGATTTTGTTAAGATTTAGATTGTAGCTCATATTCAAAATGTTTGAGAAAAGCAAGCTTTTTCTGATTTCTTTCCTGATCATTGTTTTCTAATTCATGTTTGTTAAAACTTTCTAGATTTTTTTTTTCATTCTTTCCTATGTGTGTTATACGAATGGGAGGAATTGAAAAAGCCCTTTGCAGTTAAGAAGCTAAAAATAGGGAAATTCAAGTACTAGTTCTTTATTGCCATCCAGACATGTTTCCTTTTCCCCATTTCTGTTGTCATTCTCTTAGTTTCTGCTGCATCCTGTTTTTCCTCACCATACTTGGATGAACCCATGTTTTTATTGATGTGTGTGTTCATTTCTACTGATACAAGGGACAAACCTTCACTGACTTTTTCTCCTTTGTGATTAATACCATGTTTTTCCTTTAAGTCCTCTATATATGATCCATCTAAGTAACTAGAGGACCTTCTGCTTTCCTTAATACTGCTTGGGGGACCAGTGGAATACTTGCACTGTCCAGTTGTTTTATTTAACTCTTGCTACATGGCCAGCCCATGTTATTGAAGAGACTTCACACAAAAGTCATCTCTGTTGTATTGTTATTGTTAAGGATACCATCACTAGATGAATAGGTCATTTTCACAGGCTTTTTTTTCTTTTAGATAAAACAGGTGTATTCTCAGTTGACCTATTTGGTAGAGGCAGGATCTTGTCCATTCTTTTGGAATCCTCCCCTCTTAAATAACTTGAAAATGAATCTCTGAGTTCCTTACCTATTGGCAACTCTAGCTCATAGTTTCTCAGTATAAGTTCCTCTTTGTGACTTGATAATTTGTCCTTTATACCTCTTAAATTGTATACTGAGGTGCTGGAGTTCAGATGTATAATTTAACTGTCATTGAGAATAAGTAGATCCATTCAAATATAGATAGTTGCCATTTTATGTTTTATTGTTCGTCCAATTTGATCTACAAGCACTCAGTTTTAGCTGGATCTAACACTAAGCTCCTTGCAAGATCACTTGCACCTCAGCTGCTTTTTACTGCCTAATGAGGTGATACTACTTTGTTTTTTGTTAACCTCCCATAATACTTTGCAAAGAAGTTAGCTTACGCTGCCATGTTTCTCCATTTCCCAATGGGTATAAAATGTTGGTTGGTTTATTCTCTTTTGGTCTCTTGCAGGTTCTGCTTTGTTACCAGTTTTCAGATCTAACAGTAGTATATTTAACTCCGGCTGAAACTTCTTTAATGCCATAGTGTCTTTTCATGTTTTTCTTTTTTTTCTAATTTGGTACTCAGCGTGTGACCTTTTGCCTCTAAACAGTCTGATCTAACTACACAGACAGCTCATTTTGGAGTGATTACTGCTTTGAGAACTAGTTATTTCTTGTCAAGCTATAGCCACTTAAATTATTTTATGTTGTTGGTGCTTGCAATTGCCAGTAACTCCTTATGCACTCTTAAATTGTAAAGACTCAAGGGTTTTTAGTAATATGCAACCTTTGGCCTTTTTTATTTCTTGTTCCCAAGCTAAATTTTCATCTTCTACGTCCATCTTCACATTAAAATTATTAAATATTAAGGAATATGTTGACTTAGTTTGAAGGATACCCGCAAGTCCTTCATAGAATTTTTCTGATTCTTCCTTTGACACAAATTTGGTATGGTGGTCTTCAATGTAGTGTTTTTACTTAAGCTCAGCTGTGAATTGTGTCCTGTGAAATGTTTTATTTTGTTGAAATCTGTAAAATCCTTTGTCCTTCTTCAAGAAGAATCTGTAGACCTAATTATATATAAGCAAAAAACATCCCATAATCCAGCAGCCAATTTTGTGGCAATAATATATCTTAATATAATTTAACTAAACTATTCCTTTCATGAAATAATCTTTTGTTAGGCCTGTACTTGAAGTCTTTGAGTCTTAATAGATAACTCTTGAACGGAACTGATGCTTTGCTTGGTTTAGCATTCAAGTGTCTAGGTGTGTCTCTCCTTCATCCTGTCCTCCCTTCCCTCTGCCACCATTGCAGTGAAGTATTAGAATGGAACTTTGAAGTTTTTTGTTTTTTAAAATTTATTTTCATTGATTTAAAAAAAATAATGCTCCAAAAGAAAGTAATAGAAAAGGTGGATGTTATTTTGGGGGGAAAGGGGAAAGGCAGGGCATTTGGGATTAAGTGACTTGCCCACCATCACACAGCTATTAAGTATTAAGTGTCTGAGGCCAGATTTGAAAATTATTATTTTTAATAGTGGTGGTTGCAATATTTGACCAATCAACAAGAATCTATCTATCTAACAAAAATAAAGGTGGATTTTGTTAAAAAAAAAAAAATAATGCTGCCTAGATTTTCCTCTTGTATCCTTTTGCTTTGCTTTTCCCTTGTAACAAGGACTTTTTTTAAGTAGAAGAGAAAATAAATTAAGTAAAATTGTTCAACGTATAAAAATTGTCAAGCTTTTTCTTAGGGGTTGACTAGGTTTCGCAGTGAGTAGAGCACCCACCCTGGAATCAGGAGGACCTGAGTTCAAATCCAGCCTCAGACACTTAAACACTTTGTTAGCTGTGTGACCTTGGGCAAGTCACTTAACCCCAATTGCCCTGCCTTCCCCCCTCCAAAAAAAAAAAAGAAAAATGATTTTTCTTAGAAATGCTCATTGAACAAGTAATGAAGAAGGTGGATTCAAATTAGAGAAATATATTTCAGATTTATGTATGAAAGATTATTTTTAGAACTACATTAATTGAATTGGGATCTAGTTTATATTTTCATTGTTTATTCTCGTCTTATTTGAACTAAGTCACCAGAGTCTAATGTTTAGATGAACAGGTATTTAGATTTCTGAAGTATCTTTAATTTTCATGTCTTTTGTATCTAGGAGGAGCCCAATCTTGTCAGTAGTGTAATATACTTTAATAATGAAGGCATAAGTTGTCTCAGATAATGACATTCTTTTTTTTTTTAAATATGACATTCTTTATATGAAGACTAAAAAAATAAGGTTTTGCTTTAGAACTTTAATTCTTCTCTGTTCTGGATATTGTGACAAATTTTCCAATTTGAATTTTGCCAGATTTTCAAGTGTGTTCCCTCGTGACCTGAGATACCAGTTACTACTGACAGTTGTTCCATTGCTCATGGAATACAAACTTAATTTTACCTTCATCCTATACAAAATTAGGAAGGGAAGTGGATGACAAAAGTAAAAGAAAAATAATAAACATGTACTTAAAAACTAGATACGAATTACAGTCTCTGGTTTTGAAGAGGATCTGTAGCAGTAGGCCCTTTGCTTAGCACAGGATAAGTTACCCCCATGCCTTTCACTTTCCAGATTTGAAAGACCACTTTTATTTTTCCTTAACCAAGAAAAGGTTCCAGGTGTGTGCCATTATTAAGAAGATGCAGAATCAGAAATTATATAAGACCCTGTTCAGTTTGTTCTGATTATTTTTCCTTGCTTTAAAAGGTTACTTATTATATTTGTAATTGACTTGAATTATCATTGCCATAGAGGTGTTCAGTGTTTTGCTATTACTGACACTGTAAAGGGGCCATAGTTTGCTATCTGCACAAGTTTACAGGAGCCCTGTGATTAAAATGCCTACACTGTTTTCTAAGCCTATAATTTGTCAGCTGGCAGTGGACAGGAGAGTTGTTTTTGTTCTGTCTACCAGTTAAGGTACTGATATCCAGGAAAGGCTTTTCAGAATGTTATGTTTACTTTTAAACGAATTCATAAGAACTTGAATTTTAAGACTTCTGAGTAGCCTGAGGTCATTTAGAGGCTCCAAATTATGGAGATTATTACTTTTGCAGAAGTTATGTTATATTATCCCTTGCTTCACTCCAAGGAAAGGATTGTGGGTTAAATATTCCTGTAAAATTCACTTTAAGCTTACAACTTCAAAGACTAGTCTAATTCCAGATCAATATGAAGATACAGCTTTAATGGAATTCAACTTTCAATTAATGTAACTAGATTTGATTTGCTTTATGATATAATTAATTATTTTTAAATGATAAAGCAGCAGACTTATAATCCCTTTGTAAATATGCCTTCCATTGATATAGAATACAAATCATATACTGTTTCTTTTCTGGTAAGTTGTACCCAAGCTACTAGGGGCCTTCTTTAGGTTGTTCATTTCCAATTATAGTTTGATTCATTGATCACCGGGCAAAGACCTCATTTAGAGAGGCAGTAGACAGTTTTTTAAATGGTGTAATTCTTACCACCCTCTCTTCCCTTTACTGCCATTAAATCACCATCATTGTGAAAGCTGAGGAGGTCACACAATGACTCATTGCTGTTTTTTTCATGGCCAAATTATTTATCACCTTTGTTGCCAACCATACTAGTGATGAAACTCTCTTAGCTAAGTTGACTCTCTGGCAGCAGCCTCAGTCTTTGCCTTAGTATCGCCATATTTAAAGCCCTTCCAACTTGTTAGAACCTGCTAGAGCTCTAGTGTGATAGCCTTTAAGGGTCAAGGGCCATCTTTGTGCCAGAAAGAGGAATCAGTCAGACTAGGTGGTAGATTTATTTAAAAAGTCAAAAATTAAAATAAATTCAACTTTTCTTCCTTTTGCAGGCCCTTGCAGCAAATGCAGGAACGGGATTCGCTGTAGCTGAGCCTCAGATTGCAATGTTTTGTGGAAAGTTGAACATGCATGTCAATATTCAGACTGGGAAATGGGAGCCAGACCCAACAGGAACCAAGACCTGTTTTGGAACAAGAGAAGAAGTTCTTCAGTATTGTCAGGAGGTGAGATGTTAGAATCTCCTATTCATTTACTTTACTACAATTTGGGGTTATATATGAATAGACATAGGTTTTAAGCACCTCACTCACATCTGACTTATGCCCTTTATTACTTGGGCTTGTTATTGAGACCTCCTAGGTGTACTTTATTTTATTTTTTTTGCTTTTTTGGAGGGGGGAGGGCAGGGCAATTGGGGTTAAGGTCACATGGCTAGTAAGTGTTAAGTGTCTGAGGTCGGATTTGAACTCAGGTCCTCCTCACTCCAGGGCCAGTGCTCTATTCACTGTGCCACCTAGTCACCCCACATAGGTGTACTTTAAAAATTCTATTTTCGGAGTGGTACTTTTGCAGTATATCCCAGAGTGAGGGTGGATAGGAGCTCACTTCAGCTACATTGTTTTGAGTCCAGAATTATTAGAAAGGGTTTTATTATTTTAAAGATGGCCTGGTTTTCAGAAATCCTCCATTGTTGTATATTATAACAGGTAATAGTTGTTAAAGGCTTCCAGCTCCTTGTCTCAATGCCTAAAGTTGAAGTCAAAAATAGCACTTAACCTAGAAAATCTCATTTGTTGGCCTAGAAAATGATTCCAGGGTGTGTGAGTTGGGGGTGGGGCTCATTGAATCCTACCTTAGAAATGTTAGTGGAGTGAATTTATCTAGTAAAACAATCATCTAACTTCTGCCTTAAATGTGATAAAATCGAGAGATGCAATTTTGCATGTATGTGTATAATATCTTAATAAGAATAATGTGGGAAAAAATGAAATAAGGAATTGTAGCATAGCCCTAATTTAAAGCCCTTTAATTTAGGTTTTTATAGTTTTTCACGTAAACAAAAAATGCAGTGAACAAAAATCTAAGGGATGTTTTTTGTTGTTGTTGTTTGCCAGTTTTCTTTCAAATCTTTATGGAGGATTTTTACCTTTGTGCCTTTTCCCATATTAATGTAAATGTTGTCTATTGTTGCTTTGTCAAGAAATAGTCTGGTTATTATGTAACCCTTTCCCAAATTTGTATCCTCCTACTCTTTTTTCAAAACATACCTCAAGCACCACTTTCTATACAAATCCTTTCTTATTAATCCCAGAAACTGATTGTCATCTCTTCAGTTGCCTTCATACTTGTTCTACATATGCTTAATTTATGTAACTTTTGTTTTCTCCAATAGGGCTGTAAATTCCCTAAGGGTAGGGATTACTTCATTCTTACCTTTGTAGATGGATGTTGCCTGAAAGTAGGGATCTGAAATACAAAACTTGTTGGCATATTGAAAAGAGGTGGAAAGGCGTTACTTCTGTAGCAGCTTGTTCTTGATTTGCGTGCCTTGAATGTCCATCTTCAAAGGTGGTTTATTATTTTATGGTTTCTTTTCTTCCTCCTTCCCCTTGATAGATGTATCCAGAACTTGAGATCACCAATGTGATGGAAGCAAACAAACGGGTTGTTATTGACAACTGGTGCAAGAAAGGCAAGAAGCAGTGCAAGCCTCGGTCTCACATTGTCATTCCTTACAAGTGCATAGGTAAGTATTTTTTTCTGCTTCTGTCCTTATTCTTCAAGTTTTACTTCTTGTGGAGGGCAAAGAGGAGGGTAGCCTTTGTTTCATGGCAGATTTTTCCCCCCCACTTTTTCCTTTTTCCTTTATTTGAGAACTTTGATCCTTTTTCTGGTTTGGCTTCCCAGAGAGCATTTCTTACAAATCTTGAAGCAGCTCCTTTATCCAGTTTGGCAACCATTTTCTTGTCTGTAATTTCTTTGAGTCTGTTCATATATATTCTTATTCTATCTATTTCCTTCTTTACTAGATGTTCCTTGGGATTAACTCCTTGAGTGGCCAAGTAAACCCAAAACATTGAATTTAATGTATAAGCAGAAACTAAATCCAACTTGGCCTGTTCTAGTGGGTCTAACTTTTGTAATAACTCATTTCTAGAAACTGACATCATGGTCTTTAGCATTTCATCCACAGAACAAAAGGGAATTTTCAAATGTTGACAGATAATCATGAATTTCTGTTAGATAGTCTTCTCCACTAATTTCTTCTTCTGCCATGCTAACTCATTTGGCATTTTCTGCTCCAGGCCATGGCAGATCTTGATTATCTGGGTTCCCTTTCAGAGTATTTAACTCTGAGTCTCCTTTTGCAGTTGATATAGATTGCTACTTTTTCATGGAACTAAGTAACCATTTTGCTTTTAAAACAATCTGATTTAAGTCCCCAGATTTGTTTTAGGCTAACATCTTTTTATTTATTTATTTGTGTGTGTGTGTGTGTGTATGTGTGTGTTTGGAGGGCAATTGGGGTTAAGTGACTTGCCCAAAGTCACATGGCTAGTTTTTATTTTAAGTGTCTGAGGCCAGATTTGAACTTGGGTCTTCCTGACTCCAGGGTTGGTGCTCTATTTCACTGTGACCCACCTAGCCTCCCCATTGAGGCTAATATCTTAAAGGGACACATATATAGATTTTCTTCTTTGGTTGGATCAACATTCTAGCATATCCTTTATATATACCTTACATGCCTTAGAGGGTGAAGGGGTACCACAACTATGTGTTGCCCCATTTGAAATGTTGTAGGTTTAAGGTATTTGTGACTTTTTGGAACTGATTAGCTACTCCTTTTTTTTTTTTTTTTTTTTGCAAGGCTGTAACATTTTGTTTATGGAGAAATAGAATTGTGTTTTAAGTGCTCAGTTGATGTATGCCATCTAATCATTCATCTTCTGAAATAACTTCATTGTGTTTCCCATGTTTTAGTCTGATTTGGGAATTAACTTAATCTTGAAAACTTGAGTAGTGAAAATCCTTTTTTCCATAATAGGGCAATGAGAGATCCAACAAATACAGGTAGCAATTTGTTTTATTTAATGCTTATTGAATGGGGACGGGAGGGGAGAAGTTTGAAGACGATATAGACCAAATTTTCATTAGTCCATCGCATGTTTTTTGCCTACAAGCAAAACCGCATCACCTTCAGAGTTTGAGGAGAGCCACAACTAACAAGCCAATTTTGTATAAACATTTACAGGCCCTAGCCAACACTCCAGTAACATTTGCTAATTTTGCAGAAATTTCTAACTTGCTTCAACAAGTCCTAGGAGGGGGAAGTTGTCTCTGATGATTCTGCAGAAAGATAATTTTCGACACCACTACAAATTATATTTGTCTTGATATTTGTACCTGCTTTTAACAACATAACAAGATGACTTTTTGTTGGTGATGATTACTTTGAAATACTGCTAACTATAGACCACCAATTAAAAAGGGAAAAGATTTGCATGCAGACTTGGATACACCAAAACATTTTGCATTCTCAATCCACTTGCCAAATGCTGTTTTTCAATTTGTTAAATGTTCTACTCTGCTAAAGTCATCATCCAGTAGTTTATTCATTGGAGATGACCCTGAGTTCTTAATGGTTACTCCAGCAGACTGCAAGCTCTGGCAGATTCTGTTAAGGCTTGTAGCAAGGACCCAGACAGTATCCACCAAAGCACAGCCTTAGCTAAGGCAGAGAGGCTCATTGCCAGGTTGCTTCATGAAATATTAGACAATAGCATCTATTCAAGACCACCTACTAAGTCAGAGATAGTTTATGGTCTGTTTTAGAAGTGACAGATTTTTCAAGCAACAGTTACAGAGCTAGATAGTGATGCTGTCCAAGAAAATGCATAAAAGTCTCATTGTGTTTTAAAGTTAGATGCCCCAAATCTTTTTGCTTTGTGATCACTAAATTAAGTCTTAGTCACATTAATATCTTTAGTCCTGAATATTTTCAGTGGTTTGAACTTTCTTAAAGGTAATAGGATAATTGGTACAATCACTGTAGGACCCAAGATCTTGGGTTGGGGAAAAGGGTGAATCATGTGAGTGGGGTTGCAGACTGGTTGGTTGTTTAAGGCTCCTAATTAACAGATCTTCTGTAACTCTAGGAGAGACATTAAGAAAGAAAACAAGTACCAAGTTCTATATTTGACCCATCCCCTTCTAACCCACAGCAAGGAGGCTGGGGTGTCAGCAGATCAGCATTTGCTGGCAAGAATACCATTT
The DNA here is from genome assembly GCA_011680675.1 of Gymnobelideus leadbeateri. NCBI lineage: Eukaryota > Metazoa > Chordata > Mammalia > Diprotodontia > Petauridae > Gymnobelideus > Gymnobelideus leadbeateri. The sequence goes on from WOXC01000322.1 coordinate 61,844, forward strand.
TTCTTCCTCTACCCATGATACCTGCTCTGGTTATTTCTTTCAGATTTCTCATCTACCTCTCTGGCCCTATCTTCTCACCTGAAAGTGAGGAGATAGAACCAATGATTTCTAAGTTCTCGTCTCTCTCTAAGTGTTATGATCTAATCTCTATTTCCTCCCTTGAGTTTCCTCCTCAGAGCAACGCTTGTTCCTTGAATCCTGTGTTAGAAATGTTAGTGGAGTGATTTTAGCTAGTGGAACAATGATTACTGTGATACTTCAAATAACCAGTAATTATGAGGGGGGTCTTTAGTAGATGTTCCTGGTGAAGTTTTTGAAATTGCTCCATGGAATCCCAGGGTCCTACAAGGTATCATTTATCTGTTCCCTTGAATGAAGGATTGTTCCTGACACTATTGGGAGAGGTTTCCCCAGCTAGTCTCACTCAGTACAGTAGCCAGTACAACCTAGCCATTGATATGATCTTTACATTAGTGACTTCTAATCACTAGCCTTATTTATATTCCTAAGAAAGATAAGTATTATTTAATAGAAACTAAGCAGGGAATAGGACCTACTGCCTTTTCTAATGAGATAATGTATATCTCTGCTATGAGCCATCAAAGCCTATTAGGATTGGTTTTTCCTAATCTTTTGTAGCTTCAGACTATCCTTTTTTCATTTGAACCTTTTAATGAAATTTCACAGTGTGCCTTCAGAAGTATTATTTATTTTTGAACTTCTATCTCATTTGTGAATTATAAGCTCATTGAAGGCAATGATAAAGTCTTTATTCATTTTTAAATCATCTCTTTCGTACCTGGTATAATGCTTTATGTGTTAATTCATTCAAAATGAATTTATCCTTGGTGTTCAAATTACTCTTTGGAGTGATTGTGATTGTTCCTGAAAAACCTAAAGATATTGATAATGGAAAAAAAGAGGTGAAAAAATAGAGGAAGATGAGGATGGGGACAAGCTATGCTTGATAGACAGAGGGCCTCTAGCAGTCAATTTGGGTGCCACAAATTGTTTGCCCCAGTTGTATTGCTTTTTCTAGGTTTAGACTTCTTGAAATATTGCCTTGATTTCCAAGCTTGAAAGTGGTTTTAAAGACATTGATAACTGATATGGCTTAAATGTCTAAGTGTTGTATTATAGACCTTTTTTCCTCTTCTCTTATCATGAAGTTTTTCCCACGATCCCTGAAAGCATGCTAAAATGGTCTTCAGTAAAACTGTTTGGAATCACTTTTAAAGTTACTATATTTCAAGTAGAAGTTTATCATTTCCCCTATTGCCAGTAGTCATCTCCTGTTGAATTATATTAGTAAAAATAATAGCATGATGCATGGTAGGGCTAGTTGGTCAGAAATATGTAAAAGTAAAACATTCTTTACTGAAAAGGTAATACTTTTTAAAACATTGATTTATTGACTAGCAAAGTGGGGCTGAATGTATGTATAACATAAACCTTTGTGATCTTCTAATAAATACTTTTGAATTGGTTTGTACGTTTTTTTTGTAAAAGCCCAGCTGCATCTGCCTTTTAGGATGATAAATTTTAAAGCCCATCAAAACTGATCTTAGAAGCAATGAAGTACCAAATTTCAACAACTATAATTTGGTGTCTTTAGGACAGCTGTTCTATAAATTTCATTCCTTTTTTTTTTTTTTTTTTTTTTTGCTTTTTGGAGGGCAATTGGGGTTAAGTAACTTGCCCAAGGTCACATGACTAGGTTTTTTTTTTTTGTTTGTGTGTGCATTAAGTGTCTGAGGCCGGATCCGAACTCAGGTCCTTCTGACTCCAGGGCCGACGCTCTACTCACTGCGCCACCTAGCCGCCCCATAAATTTCATTCTTGCTGGAGTTTATTGAGCCATTTAAAAATGTTCTATGAAACTTAACTTAAATTTACCATACCGTAGAAAACTCGAACCTTGAGGCCCATTTGATTTTATAGAAAGTAAATATTTATTGGTCAGAATTACTTCTCAAATGCAGCCTGTTTCAAAACTGCTCCCTTAGAGCATATTCCCAGGAAAGATAGAAACTTACATTCCTGTGGGGAATTGACTGACCTTTAGGATACTGGGTACTCTGGAGCTGTGACAGCCAAGAATAAGCCTTCTTACTTCCACCTTCTTGTGATTTAGGATTAGAGGGGAAATGAGAAATATTGGGAGTAGGAGATGGTCTTTTGTCACTGAAAAGAGTTTTAGTACCCAGATAATGAGGAAAAACTCTAAATCCTAGCTAGCCACTACTGTTGATCATAGAGGTTGACAGTACAAAGGAGGAGGGAGAAGTGAAAACTGAATATAAGTTGTAATTATATACTTCTAGCATGAATTAAAATACTAATGGCATTCATGCCACATTTTCATGTAGTTCACTTTGTTAGGCTGATGGAATGCAAAGCAATGGTGTTGGCTTGGGGTGGCTAGGTGGCGCAGTGAGTAGAGCATTGGCCCTGGAGTCAGAAGGACCTGAGTTCGGATCCGGCCTCAGACACTTAATGCACGCGCAAGCAAAAACCTAGCCGTGTGACCTTGGGCAAGTCACTTAACCCCAATTGCCCTCCAAAAAGCAAAAAAAAAAAAAAAAAAGCAATGGTGTTGGCTTGATATTGTCCTGTGACTTTTCACCCTTTACCCCATAACTGTCATCTCTTTACCAGTTAGAACCAGGATTCTGTTGCTAACTTTTATGTAAGCTTTGCCTATCACATAAAGCCTTCCACAGAACTTCAAGCAGAATTCTTCTGCCTAGTGAGTCTTCACTGCTTTTTTTTTATAGAACAATCAGAATAAGCATTCCACAAAGGTAACCAGAAATTTCATCACTGAGTCTTATACAGAATTAAGATTGATTGTGGAAATCAATTTCTTTTAGTAAATTTTCAGTTTAAAATAAGTTTAAAAAGTGTATCTTCCCCTCTGCATCTATTTATAAACACATGCATTTATTAATTAATAACACATATACAGTTGTACTAATAATTGTGTATACTATAAAACCAATGTAAAAAAACAAAAATTTAAAAATTAGATAAGGATAAAAATTGATCCTAATTTATTAATTAATACACATGTACAACTGTACGAATAATTGTGTATACTGTAAAACGAATGCAAAAAAAAAAACCAGAAAAAATTTAAAAATTAGATTAAAGATTAAAAAAAAATTTGATCCTAGAGTAAACAGGGTTAGGGAAACCTAACCGGAATTTCTTGAGTAAGGAGGTGACATCTTTGGACCCACGCTTTAGTAAAATCACTTTGGCAGCTCTTTGGAGGATCAGTGGGAGTGGGGGCAGGGTAGTGACTTGTGGCAAGGAGATCAATTTTGGGCAACAATTTGGGAATGAAACCCAGGGTGTTCTCTGTATGATAAGAAGGAGAAAGAGACACAGGTGTGAAATTTTAGCAATTGCTTAAACTGAAGATTCAAGAATGAATGCCAAATGGGTGATAGAATGGATGTTGGCACCCTTAACAGAAATAGGTGGGTTGTATAGAGAACATCCAGTTTAAAGTATACATTTCATTGTTGAGGATATGGGATTGAACCTCAAGCAGGCTATTACAGTGATTAAGACTGGATATATAGATCTGAGAGTCCTCTGCATAGAGAAGAAAATTAAATCCATGGGAGTTAATGAAAGTACCAAGTTAAGAGTACATGGAGAGAAGAGGAACAAGAATAGAGAGCTTTGGGGCTCTTTCTTAGTGGCCATGATGTATAGATAATTATCAGCTAGGGAGATGGGACAAAGTTGTCAGACAGAGTTGGAGAATCAAAAGAGAATATTGGGGAAAATGGGGGAGAGCATCTAGGAGGAAGACATGATCAATAGTGTAAAATATAGTAGAAAGATTTTTGTTTTTTAATATTGAGAAAAAAAGACTCAGATTTGGTGAAAAGATCGTTGGTAACTTTGAATGAGGCAGCTTCAGTTTACTGTGAAGTTAGAGATTATTAGGAGGGAGGGAAATTAAGAAAAGAGAATGGAAGGATTGTAGTACATACCAAGGAAATAGAAATATTTGTGGAGAAAGATAATATAATGGAAACCCATCTGTACTTACTCATCTTGTACTCTTCACTGGAATTAGAGGAATAATTTGCCTTTCAAATCTGTGGATAGGGGAATAAAATTATGAAATTTTTGTATAAAAACCAGTACATTTAAGATTAGAAGCAATAAATGTAAAAACAAAAAGATTATATTTTGTAGAGAACATATTCATCTGCAGTAGTTCTGGGTCTTTAAATTCACATATTCTTCAATCCCTTCCATCTTCAAAACCAAAACTATAAAAGTAAAATTGGGATCTAAATGGATGAGTTAAACTCTTGAGTTCCTTTTTGTCCTACCTTTTTATAAGCCACCTTCCCATCCTGGAACCCCCTTTTGTGGTTTTTACAGGAGCTATTTGTTAGCATATGAGAAAAGTACTTTAATGTTGCAATATTATTTTCGTTTCTTCTGAACTTCACAAACATATAAAAAAAAAAAAAACCCGAAAGAATATGTTGATGAAATTGTCTCATCCCTTTACTTTACAACTTGGGTTTTTTAGAGTAATACTAAATTTGGCATATTCCAGCTGTTTGTTTCCCTTTGAACCTCCTCTTCTGTACGTTAAAAAAATATACTTCTTTGACTATGCAGTATTCTTTTTTTTGGCCTCACTATTAATAGCCTCTGCTTCAAGTTCTTAATGATTTTTCAGTTTGTTTTTATTTACAGTATTGGTGCTAATTGTATATATTCTTCTGATCTATTCTACCCTCTCTCTCTTATCCTAGTTACCCCAAGTTTCTCTAATCCATTCAATTTTTTTTTTTTTGCTTATTTTTTTGGGGGGGGAAGGCAGGGCTGTTGGAGTTAAGTGACTTGCCCAAGGTCACACAGCTAGGAAGTCAAGTGTTAAATGTCTGAGGACCATATTTGAACTCAGATCCTCCTGACTCCAGGGCTGGTGCACTGTGCCACCTAGCTACCCCTAATCCATGTAACTTTTATGATACAACAAAATACTATGACATTCAAGTAACAAGATTTGTTCAGTTATTTCCCAGTTTTTAGGCACAGCTTTAGTTTCTAGTTGTCAACTAGGAAAAAAAAAAGTGCTGTCATGAATATTTTTGTATATACTGATCCTTTTCCTTTTTGTTTCCTCGAGTATACATCTACCTAGTGGTGGTATTGCTAGATCAAAGGGTATTTACAATTCAGGCAATTTTTTGAGTATAGTTCTGTACTTTTTTTTTTTTAAAGAATGACTGTATCAGTTCAAAACTCTTATCAAGAGTACCAAAAGTGTGCCTTTGCTCCTGTATCCCCTTCAGCACTTGTTATTTTCCATTTTTTGGTCATCTTTGGCAGTTAGATGGATATGAGGTAGAACTTCATAGCAGTTTTAATTTGCATTTTTATTATTTAATAATTTTGGGTGTTTTTCATATGGTTCTTGCTTGCTTGCCTTTTGAGAAGTACCCGTTTCAAAATTCTTTGAACCATTTATTTTGGAATAGGCCAGTTCCCTATGTATATCTTGAGTACCAATCTTTTATCAGAGTAAATTGCTGCAAAGTTTTTGTCCCCTCATTTTACCATTTTCTTTTTGGTTCTAGCTGTAGTAATCATGTTTGTGCAGAGGCTATTGGCTTTCTTGTAATCAAATTGTCATTTTGTTTATTTTGATTCTCGTTCTCCTTTGTTCACCCAAGAAATTACTCTATTTGTAGTAACAAAAAGTATCTCCTTACTTGTTCCTCTAATTAGTTTATGATGTGGCCTTTTATATTTGGTACCTATGTCCATTTGGAGCTTATCATGGTATTTGGTGTGAGAGGTTGGTTGAGACCTATATTTTGCTGACTAGTAAAGTCACTTGAAACTAGTTTATTTTGGGATGACTGTGGAGTGTAAAGTAATTTTGAAGTGAATTAGTAATGGAAGTGTCATTATTCCTATAATAGCCCTGAGTATTTACACTTGCTTGGTAGATTACTATCATCAACAAATCTGAAGAGCAACTTTGTCTCTGATAATCCTTTTTCTTTTTTCAGTGGGTGAGTTTGTGAGTGATGTTCTGCTGGTCCCAGAGAGGTGTCAATTTTTCCATAAAGAGAAAACAGATGTGTGCGAGTATCACCAGCACTGGCATGCTGTAACAAAAGAGGTAAAAGAAGGCATAAAGCTGGGTGAAGATGGGAAATATGTGTACATATATATAACATATAAGTTAAAGCGCTTAACTTAGACTTTAGTGGATTATTATTTTATTTTCTCATGAGATGAATGTTCTAGTAAGAAAATTAGAGTGAAAAATTAGTCATCTTTGTGAATATAGTTGGTCAGTGGTGGCATGCTGGGCATATACCAGACCTGTGATTGATAGGTTGTTCACGTTCAGTGATGACTATTGAGTGCTAGGCAAATACAAGGTCATGCTAAGTGCACATGAGCTGACCGAGAAATGATAGCCAGGCCTAACAGCAAGTGTGTTAGAGCATTTGTATAGGTGGCAGTGGGAATCTTGTTGTTTTCCTGTTTTGCTAAAGTGAAGAAAAAAAACCAAAACCTTGATTCTAGACCGTTATCCTACACTAATTTATAACAAGGTTTGTGAATCTCCCTCCGTGATAGCCACAAAGCTTTGCTTTTAGATGGCAGAGTGTCAGTGTTGGATATGTATTTCAGCGTTAACCTCTTCAGAGTAACAAATGATTGTGCATTTCGGGAAATTCATAGAAGCAGGTAGGGTAGAGGATGCAAGTTGAAATTATGGCTCTGCCTCTAAATTGTTTGTGAACTTAGGCATGTCCCTTTTGTCTTTTCAGACTTCTATTTTTTTGTTTGCTTAAAAAAACAGAATCAAAGAGCAGGTTGGAGCTAGATGGCCAATCTCCAGGGTTCCTCTAGCTCTCTACAATTGTAGATATTGATGTATTTTGATTATTTCACAAGGCATTTTTCTGTAGTGAAGTGTGCTAGGAAAAGGGAAATGTTTTAACAAATTCATTGTAAAGTCTATAAAGTCTTCAACTGTGTTGGTTGGTCTCTGTGTCTCTTTTAGGCATGTATGTCTCAAGGAATGACCTTGTACAGTTATGGTATGCTGCTACCCTGTGGGCTGGACCAGTTTCATGGCACGGAGTATGTGTGCTGCCCCCAAACAAAAGTAATTGAATCCATTTCCTCAAAAGAGGAAGATGAGGACGAGGATGAAGAAGAAGATGAAGAAGAAGATGAAGATTATGACATTTATAAGAGGTAATATCTTTCTGAGTTTAGAAAAAACATTCTTATTTTGTTAGTACACACAGAAGTAGCTCTGTGTCACGTTTAGAAGGGGACAACTTCTAGAAGGAGAATGGAGAGGCAGCATTGGTCCCATCCTGAAGCATCTAATTGTAATAATCTCAGAGCAAGTCCTGGAGAACTTTAGAGACTATTAATATTTATATTGTTCCAAGCTATATCACCATGTTTTGATAGTTGAAACCTTTATATGAAAACTTAAAAGAGTGCCAGGAGTCATTGGGTAGGTGCTTTGAAATTTGTATGTGCGGGATTAAAATTAACCCTCATTTCTAATTTTGGTCTTCCAGTGAATTTCCTACTGAGGCAGATATAGAAGACTTCACAGAAGCAGCTGTGGAAGATGATGAGGAAGAAGGGGATGAAGAAGAAGAAGAAGAAGTGGTAGAAGATCGTGATTATTACTATGATAACAACTACAAAGTGGATGGCTACATTGAAGAAACGCCAACTGAACCTAGCAGTGATGGGACTCTCTCTGAGAAGGAAATAACTCATGATGTTAAAGGTAATTCCTGGCTTGTCTATGGATAGGGCCATTGCTTTAAAATTCATATATAATTGTATCCTATTACTGTTAGTACTTAAGCAACTTTAATCATTATGTGTATAAATCAGTTATTAAAGAGTAGTGCTTGTATGTAGCAAAGGTGAAATGAACTCTCGGGAGCATCGGTTAGTCCCATTTTGAAAGGTGGTAGACAGTTTTCTTGGCAAGGTGCTCCTAGCAGCTGACACATCTAATGAGAGAGGTGCTAGATTGAATCACAAGCAGTTTTCTTTCTTGCAATTATAATTATAGAACAGGCATGTTTAAGACCTTACCGCCAGTTGGAATAATTAGTTTTTTTGAGATTTCTTGCTACCTTTTAGTAGAAAATGAGAGGTGTTAGTCTGCTTTAGTGAATATGTTAAGCATATGTTAAACATGCTAATGCCATCTCCCATGTTTGACTTAATTGCAAAGTCCCTTTCTCCATCCTCCATAGTGTGTGTGTATATGTATGTACACACATTAATAATATTCAAATAAATTCATATTATGTTCATATATTACATATACATATATTCAGAGAGAGAAGTTTATGTCTACCTATATTATATGTATGTAGTAGAGTCTCTTTCCCCTCCCCTCTCCAATGTGTAGATTATTGTCAATGTCCATTGCAACATTTTCATAGTTGGGAATATTGATTGTAAAATTAGTTTACCTACATGTTACTGAATCATGGCAAAAACTTTTAATCTCTTGGGCAAAAATGATCTGATAGGTTTAATAGTGGCATACTGGATTTTCCTGAAATTGGAGAAGGTTGCATGTTAGGGTCCCTTGGAGAGCTGAAAAATAGAGACAAGGCATACTTGGAGAATAACTAGGATATGGTCAAGTGTCTACTCTTGGGAAGTAGAGATAAAGAGGAATCCAGGCCTCTAGTTGCACGTAGCAAATACCACTATCTATTCATGATGTTGTCATAGGCATCATACGGTGCACATGTCTTTTAACTTGCAATTCCTTGATAGTTGCTTACCTTATTTAACTGGGAACCCTTTGAGGTTGTGAGTAGTCAGGTAGCTGATAAAGTACCTGTTGCTGGTTTTCCAATTTTGCTATTCCTGGATGTTGCATATCATTCGACATTAACCTTACCTAAGGGCTGCTGGTGTGTAGCATGTTAAAAGCATTTGAAGCTGCTACCTCTTCCCTGCTGACATTCTAACCCATCTCCACACAGCTGTCTGCTCCCAGGAAGCGATGACAGGGCCCTGCCGGGCCGTGATGCCCCGTTGGTACTTCGACCTCTCCAAGGGAAAATGCGTGCGCTTTATATATGGCGGCTGCGGAGGCAACAGGAACAATTTTGAGTCTGAGGACTATTGTATGGCTGTGTGTAAAACGATGAGTAAGTCCTGCCTCAAGCTGGCTTTGTGCAGCAAGCCACTGTCCTGTCTAGCGTTCTGTCTCTTCTCTGGCCAGTCCCTGTGACCACATCTGTGTAGTGTTTCCTGCTGACTCTGATGTTAGCAGTTGTTTTTTGTTTTTTTGTTTTGTTTTGTTTTTGTTTTTGTTTCATCTCTGTGCTTCCTAGATTTTAGGCTTCACTTTCCTTTTGACAGTTGCAAGAACCAGTTTATCCACGTCCCCATTCTTATTTTGTCTTCTGGTTGTGGTGGTGATGTTATATGGCATATTCTCTGGTGTGTCTCTAGCCTTATGGAGACTTGTTTTTAGCATTTTGGTTTGTAGACCTAGGACTTGGTTGTATTGGTTCCCTCATTAGTTGGAATGTGCCTGGAAACTTAAGATACTAGCTTGGAACCCCATGAAATCAGGACATGCCATTGTTTGAGGTATCACTGCTCATGCTTCTGTTTTAGATGTTGATATGACTCCTTTGCTTCTTGGCATATTCAATAGGAAGAATACCCTGCACAATTAAGAAGTTAATGTAATGACAACTTCAAGGTGTCCAAGATGATGAGCTGGGCTTTTTCTAGATAGGGTTAAGAAAGTTGCCTTCCTTTTCCATGGGTATCTAAGTGACATGTCCTTGTTTTAGATTTCCCTGTCTTACTTTGCAGTTGTAATGAATACTGTTAGGACTTCTCAAGACCATTCTGACATGCCCTCTGGAATTCATTTGAATGACCAGCTACTATTTGATCTTGGAATTAGCTCTCAAGAGTTTGATTCTAGCTTCTGATAGCTTTTACTCAAATGTAACATTCTTCTGCCTCACCCTCCCAGTAATTTTAAAAAGTCTCCTTAATTTAATGCTTTCACTTAAACTGCTGGTAAGCATCTCTTATAAGCCTTTTATGTTTTAGGGGACTTAGAAGTTCAGCTTGTGCTTAAACCAGTTTTTTTTCTTTGAACTTTATACATGTGGCTTTTTTTTTTTTTAGTGGTCTGATAGTTGGCAAGTATGGAGTAGACCTGATAGCTTTGGGGATTTTGATATTAAGAAGTTATTTCTAACTGGGACTTAAATTTGAAATTGAGACTATACTGTAATATAATGTAAAGTATATATAAAGTAGTCCAGAAGTAGGCTCATGCTTAGACGTAGAGATGTAAGATTTAGCACAATTTCTATCACTAATGCTTTTTTCTTTTTTAAAAATGATCAAAAATTTTGTAAAAAAAAAAAAATTCTAAACACATATTCTAAAAACCTGTCTTCAGTTTTGTTTAGACTGCTAGACAATTTAAGGAATCTGGGAGTAGTTAATAAAAACTCAATAATGTATATCTTGCCTAAAATGAGATAGCGATACCTATCCAGAGCACCCAGGTGGTTTTATATCTATTATATTATCAGTAAGATAAAGTTGGGTTCATTTATTCAAGACTATGACAGTTATTCACTTCATAAAATTATCGGTAGAGGTGAATTATGCCTATTTTTTTTCCGTGTGTGTGTGTGTGTGTGTGTGTGTTAGTTCTAGATGGAAAAGAGGAGGTTTTTAGCAGCTTGTCTTTAGATGGGACAGAAGTAGAATTAACAGTAACCTAACAGGACTTTTATAGAGAGAGGGAGATGAATTCCAGTAGGTGAACACTGCACTTGGAACCAAATTGTCCTGGGTTTAAACCCTATGAACCATCAGTGTAAAAATTACCAAGTCACCTTTGAATCTTTCCTTATGCATGCATTGTGGATAATTGTGAAACCTGCTTTCCGCAGTTGTGAGGAAAATGATTTCTAAACTCTAAAACATCATATGAATGTTATATCCCCACCCCCCCCCGCTTTTAATGTTTTCCCCTTTGATTTTCCCAACAACCTTATGAGTCAAGTCTTAGTGCTAGTGTTATTTCCAGGTTAGGAAAATGAGTCTTAGAAATATTACTTGGCAAGTGTCACATAACTAATCCAAGTCAGATTTAGGAATCAAATTTGGGTCTCCTTTCTCCATTAATACCAGTTGTATAAGGCTTTGGAACTAAGCGAGGGAATGGTTGGTGGCAGCAGCAGCTTACATGTTTCTTTACTGTCACTGAACTAAATTAAGTGGGACTTTGGTGAAGTCACTTAAACACCCCAAGTTTCCTCTTCTGTAAAATGAAGGTTTGGACTAGAATGCCTCTGTGAGATACCTTTTAGGCCTTTTACCTATTAATAATTAATAAACTTTTCAGCTTTATGCTTAGATTCCTGATTGAGAATTGAGTAACAAGAATAGAAACATTTTGTTCATCATATTTCCAGTTAAATTTTATCTCTCTATATAGTGTGATGCCATATTCTGTTCTATAATACTTGTCTTTAGAAGAATAATGACCCAGATAATTTATTCTCATCTGAAAGTTTGTTAGGATTAGTGTTGTTAGTATTTGAATCAGATAATCTTCAACATATGATTATAGTGAAAGACACAAAAAGATTATTTTAAAAGATTTGGCTCAACAAGGTGCATAAACCTTTTACAGTAGCCTGTTAAGTTTGTGTGAGTTTGGATAAGTGCTTTGCACTCAGTTGCTTTAATCCTATACCCTCTGAGGAAGGTAAATAGTCACAGGGTTTTACGAATACATAATTATATAGGTTTTTGGCATTTGTCTTCTGTTTTAAGTTTATACACAATACACGGTTTTTAAAATTATGCTGGCAAGTCAAGAGCTATTCTGTCTAGCCTGTGAAATCTCTAAGGAAATGGTTTGATAAGAACTTCCATAAATAATGTCTTGAGATATTGGACAAGTGAATTTCTTTCATTGATCCTTTTCTTAGAATGTTGGCAGAATCAGCTTTGCAAGACATTCACTTTCCTGGGGCTAATAACAGTATATGTATTAAAGAATGTTTTAATTTTAAAATATATTTTGTTTCCTACTTAATGGCTAGAGGATGCTAATTAGTTTTATGTGTTTATAAGTTGAAATGTATCTTAAGGTCAGTGTTCTCTGTCTTTGTACAATGTGGCAACTTAGCTTTCCATGGAAGCTCCTACTACTAGGTATAATTATGGTGCCTCTCAGCAATACAAAATACTTTATTTTTCAGTTAGTTCTGTTCAGCTTCTGTCCTCCCATTACTTGTAAAACAAAAACCCAATTTGGTCTTTGTACATTTAACTATTCTATTTTACCTTGCCTGTTCTATAAAAGAGGTAATGAGTTGAGAAAAGGATATATGAAGGTGGAAGGAAAAATAAAGCCGAACCTTCAGTCCTGAATAATTTAAATTCAAATGAATGCTCATAATATTTGGCAAAATTGGTTTTCATAAGGTCACAACTTTACCCTCTACATCCATCATCATTCAGATTATGGTAGGGTGAATAGAGGATTTTAAAATAGAGGTTAAATAGTTTAGGTTACAAGGAATTCTGGAAAAGGATAGAGTAAACAAATCCTTTCTCTTGCACTCATAAACTGGAACCTTGCTGTTGTTGAAGATAATCTAGATGATTGATATACCACTAAATTTCTGTACTAACTTGAATTGACATAGGTGACTAACATCTCTGTGTAGAAGATTGCTGGTTGCAGTATCATAAAGTGAAGTCTTGACAGACAACAAAAATTCTGTACTCCTTAGCTTAACTTAAGACAACCTAAGTCAATTTTGCAGGTCCTAAGCTTCCATTTCTCCCAGTAGCAGAGGGAACAGCAGTTTTGACACTAGGTCTTGATTCCAGAACCTTCCTTTTGATTTTGTTTCAGTACCTCCAACTCCTCTGCCAACCAATGACGTTGATGTGTATTTCGAGACCTCCGCAGATGATAATGAGCACGCAAGATTCCAGAAGGCTAAGGAGCAGCTAGAAATTCGGCATCGCAATCGCATGGACAGAGTAAGCAAATGCCTTGACATCAATCTGTTCACAAAGTTTTATAATAAAAAACCAAAACCTGATACCCTATCCTTAGAGGCCTAAAATGATCAACTAAGCATACAAGGCTTTGAAAGATTCACTTGTGGATGAGGGAAACGGATGTGGGATTAGATTGTGGATGCACAGAAATACTCTAAAAATGAACACTTCTCTGGAATAGTCCTAACAAAATTATACCCATATGGTGTTAACATTGGAAGGAACTTCAGAGATAATCTAGTCCATAAGCCTCATTTTTAGTGTTGAAAAATAACCAGTACAAAATATGGTGGGAACTTTTGCCAATAGGTGTTCCTTCATGGAGTCATGTGCTGAGGAAGAAAAAAATATTCAACCAGAGGAGGGGGAGAGAAAGCAGAAGGTATATTCCTTGGTTTTGTATCTTGTAGGTAAAGAAGGAATGGGAAGAAGCAGAGCATCAAGCTAAGAACCTTCCTAAGGCAGAAAGACAGACCCTGATTCAGGTAGGAGAGACAAAAACTTGATGATGTTCTGCTTGAGAATATGTTCACAGCCAAACCCATGGGAAATGAGGAATTCTGATACCCCTTACTTGGAAAGCTCGTATTACAACATAATTTAATGTGCTTGCATTGTTTGTGTCTTCATCTCTAAGGTGATTGTGGCCTCCTCACCTCTGGTAGGCAGAAGCCAAACTCTCCAGACATCTTCTAGTTGATAATGAGATGTGTTAGTGGGCCTTCTACATTGTTTTACTTTTCTGGACGATGTCTTTTGACACTTCCAATTTTGGATTATAGCTTTTCCTAACAGAACTGAATCTTATTTTTTGCATATCTATTGGATAGACAGAAAATAACAATTTCTAATAAACTTGATTTTCAGCTTTCTAAGAATGTAGCCTTAAAGTGTCTGTAGCAAAGTATACCCCTTCTGTGAGAACAAAAGATTCTAGATTCAAGGAGAGGTTATTATTCTACATCGTTTATTTAGGATTTCATACATCTTGATTGAATTGACTGCCATCTTAGAAGCAGAATGATTTATTCCTTCATGACTTTTTGTTTTAGACGTTTACCAGTTCAGTTATATTTTCACTTTTAGTGTATAGATCTGGGTTAGCAGTTTAATGCATGATGTGAGTATGGAGTCGAAAAGTTTTTTAATTCCTGTGTGCACCAATGTGTTTTTCATGGAGAAACTATTCAGCACTTCCTACTAAATCTGGCCAGCTATAGATTCTTGCCAGTAAAACCTACAAGTGAATAGGAATGATTCAACATAACCTTTTAGTCCTATTGGTAGATGATTCATAGTGTTTGTCATAAGAGAGGGCAAAATATACTATGAAAAAATTAAACCTTTTCCTTTCCCTAAATGTTCTAGAATCAGCCTTCGCAAATAGGCTCTCAAGTAGATGAATCCTGTACCTCTTGGGTGGAGAACTCAAGTGTGTATTTTGTCACCTGCATATCTCTTCCCCTGACTTTAATGCAGCCTTTTGGCTTCTGGTAAATTGTATAGTTTTTCCTGCTTCTTTTGATTCAGCACTTCCAAGCGATGGTTAAATCTCTAGAGAAGGAAGCAGCCAGTGAGAAGCAGCAACTGGTGGAGACTCACTTGGCTCGAGTGGAAGCTATGCTGAATGATCGTCGTCGAATGGCTCTCGAGAATTACCTGGCTGCCTTGCAGTCTGACCCACCACGGGTGAGCTGTTTTCAGAGTTAATTCCTGATGAACTACATTTCTGTTAAGGAAGTTACCTCTTTTGGAGACTAGTTTGTGACTGTGACTTTGCTCATTATGGAGAAACAGGGTCGCTGTGATACAGTCTGTCTTTAAAAGTATCCCCATGGGAGCTTTTGTTCAGATTGAGGTATAAGGAGAAGAATGATAAAACAGCCCTTCTGAATTTAATTGAACATTTAATGTCAGAACATCTTCCCCTACCATTTCATATAAGATAAATAGGGCATAAAACAATAAGTTCTTGGTCTTCAAAGTAACTGTAAAAGGTTAGTGTCCTAAAATGAGGGATTTTTGTCTATGGTCTTGAATTCTTCCATTCCTTTATTCCATCCCCATTACCTTCTGGTCATGTCTGTGCTCTTAAAGCATGAGAATTGTGCCCATATTTCTTAATGTTTATTTTTCTGAATTAATAGATCAAGGACTGACTGATATGAAGTGGAGGTGCAGTGAAAGTGCAAGAAAAATAAACTAGAAATGGTTAAGAGCAGAAATTGGGCTAATAATGGAGAAGAATTGGTTATGTGCCCAATAAAAAGCTGGATTGAACTTTTACCATGTCTGTGAATAGAACTTCAAAACTCTTTCAGCATCAGAGTAAACATACAGAAGTTGAAACACATCATTTAGTCTTCAGTTGTTTTCTGTTTCTTGTAATTTAGTGACTGGATTTTTGCATCCTTTCCCCATCCAGCCCCATCGAATCCTCCAGGCCTTGAGGCGTTATGTTCGTGCTGAGAACAAGGATCGCCTACATACCATCCGCCATTACCAGCATGTATTGGCAGTTGACCCAGAAAAGGCTGCCCAGATGAAATCCCAGGTATAGTAGAAATAATAATATTAATAATATTACACGATAACTTTATATTTATAAGGAATAGCAGATTGTATGCAATTGATTTGCAGTTCCATATGCAATCATGTTTTTATTATACTATGTAGTAGAAATGCTTATTTGATCCCATAAATATAAAATAAAACAAGGGAAATACTAAAGAAAAATTGTTGAACTGAGACTGATTCTTGGCGAAAGTCATTTAAGAATCCCTGTTTAGGGGCAAGTAGGTGGCGTAGTGAATAGAGTACTGATCCTGGAGTCAGGAGGACCTGAGTTCAAATGTGGCCTTAGACACTTGACACTTACCAGCTTTGTGACCAGCAAGTCACTTAATCCTGATTGCCTTGCCTTTCCCCCCTTAAAAAAATTTCTGGGTAGCACTTCTTTGGTTAATATATAATATTAATATTAATATAATATTGGTAATTATATCTGAAAGAAACAATTTCCAAATTGACTCAGGAGTTTTTTTTAGCATGGTTAGTTTCTACTGATTTTAGATACTGCCTGGAATACTGTAATGCTAGTGTAATTTAGTTCATTGACTTAAAAGACTTTGTTCTCTTACATCTGGTGATATAAACTACATTGTCAGTAAACTTCTAAATGTGGAAAATTCAGTGACATCTGTGTAATCTAGTAATTTATCCTAGTCGGTATTCACAAAAGTTTTTAATGGAGGATAGGCCTTGCAGCTAAATCGCTTTTCCTTAGTTAATTTCTC
The DNA here is from genome assembly GCA_011680675.1 of Gymnobelideus leadbeateri. NCBI lineage: Eukaryota > Metazoa > Chordata > Mammalia > Diprotodontia > Petauridae > Gymnobelideus > Gymnobelideus leadbeateri. The sequence continues at coordinate 78,277 of WOXC01000322.1, forward strand.
ATGTAGCTCTAATTACCTGTGAGATAGTGAATACTCAATACTTCTATATATAAAATTTTATGAAAATGAGTACTTTTCCAGTTCCAAGATGCTGGTGCCTTCTTTAATAAGGATAGGAGGTAGTCGGGACTAAGCATTCACATGAGGACAAGATAGAATTAATTTTGTGGAGTACAAAACTCTGAAATTATTATTCTGTAGCTGACATTGAGCATTTTAAAAACTATTGTCAGTGATAGAATCATACCAGGTACCTGGAGAAGAAGAGGACTTGTGGGACTATACACAAAATACATACATTTTATAGGCCAACTCTGATTTTGTTAGACCTGTATCCATTTTCTTAAATTTACTTTTCAAAGGGAATATCATTTAAATACTTAGATGATCTATGACCTCCCTGGTACTATTTTCACTAGTTAGCATAGATCACAATTGCCCCAACTTGGGGCGGGGGGGGGTGTGTCTCCTTGTCTGCCCAACATAGGCAGAGCTCTTACCTTTCTTTACTCTTAGCATTTTTTTTTTTAACATGATCAAGTGTACACTTTTTTTTTTATAATTCTTTATTTATTTTGTATATGATTATACATGTTCACAATTGTTTGGTTTTTTTTTTCCTTTTTGGAGGGCAGTTGGGTTTAAGTAACTTGCCCAAGGTCACACGGCTAGGTTTTTTTGTTTGTGTGCATTAAGTGTCTGAGGCCGGATTTGAACTCAGTTCCTTCTGACTCCAGGGCCGACGCTCTACTCACTGCGCCACCTAGCCGCCCCTACTCTTAGCATTTTGGTGGTACTACAAAGCATATTTGCCAAGTAAATGGACAGGCTTTTTGTAGATCTTTTGCTACTACAAAGATTTTAAAAGAACAGAACAACATTTTACCTTCAAAGCTGACTCTGGCTATGCTGCTAATTAGAATTGTGGAGTTAAAGACTAAGTAGACAAGGAGAATTGTACTAGATTCTTGCCCTGTCCTTGGTAAGGATAGGTTATTTGTTGTTGGGCCTTATTGTTTCCCATTAGTATTTTTTTTTTTTTGCTTTTTGGAGGGCAATTGGGGTTAAGTGACTTGCCCAAGGTCACACAGCTAGGTTTTTCTTTGTGTGTGCATTAAGTGTCTGAGGCCAGAACTGAACTCAGGTCCTTCTGACTCCAGGGCCAGCGCTCTATTCACTGTGCCACCTAGCCGCCCCCCATTAGTATTTATTTTATTTTATTTCATTTTATTTTTTGTTGAACCTAAGTTTTCATTAATAGGTTAAGTTCCCAGTGAGGACTGTGTTCTACCAGTGCCTTGCCCAGTGCTACTGAGAAGTCAGGTGTCCTGCCCGAGGTCACATCAGGACTGGAACCCAGTCCTGCTGCCTATGCAATGCCATTCTGTCTCCCTTTGTGTTAAATTTAAATTAAAATTTTGTAAAAATATGAGTCACCAAGCTGCGGTATAGAATCATATCACCAAGCATAGAGTCTCTCCCCTACTATGGGAAGACCTTGTCAGAGTAGCGGTTATGTGCTCAGCTAGCCTTTTATTTCTCTTGACCTCACCGATTCTTGATTGGCCACACCAAATATGTTAAAACATTCTGTCATTCTTGCTTTATAACCTCTATTTTGTCATTTCATGGTCTGTCAGTTTGATATCCATAGGATTCTATCAGTGATAAGACTTGGCTTTCATTCCTTTGTAACCTACCCCCAGGTTTATGTGTAAAAGAAGCTCATTTGCTAGCTTTTGTCTCTTGCTGTGTTCTTAATGTAAAAAGTTATAGCATCACTTATGTCAAGACAGGATGTTTTTAAGTTCCATTTCAGTTTGTGTTATTTCTCCTAGGTATTCTTTTATTTGATTGACAGACTAGCAAGTATAAAATTAAGTTGCTTTCATCCTTACCTTTAAAGATCAGAAAGACTCTAATCTTTAAAAGTCAGAAAGCCTCTAATGTATAATAAAAACAGTTCCATTGAACTTAAATTTCCAGTTCACACATTTGGGATTCTTGACTTGGAGCACCCTCTGTAGGGAAAAATTTGTTAATACGTGTTCAGTCATCTCTTGCACGTCCTAGGGTAGGAGTTTTGAAAGTAGATCATAATTTTCTTTTCTGTTAAAATGCAACAGTTCTCTCATATTATCAAGGTGGATGTATTACCCTATTAGTGTAAGTAACTAGCTGTCGATGGTTTTGTAATATGTGGCCTTATTATAGATTTTAATACTTGAATACTGTTGTGTTTTTTTATCTAGAAAAGAGAGTTGTTGCTGTAGGGTGACATAATCAGAAAATCTACTTTTGTCAATCGTTTCATCCTTTTCTCTTGTGATTTTTTATCAGATCTAGTATTTTGTATCAGATAGTAAAATTGTTTTCAGTTTACCTTTGTCTCTTCTGTTCGAATCTGTAGATAATGAACATTAACATGCTCTTGTAGGAAGAGAGAAGTAAGGGAATAAAGGTTTGTTATAATGATTTGGATATTTTGCCTCCATATAATTAATTCAAAATGGCATTTCAGTATCTGTTGGATTCACTGTATTTTGGGTGAAGAGTTGGCTAATGACCTCTTTTGCCCAACCATGTGAATTAGTACATACCTTACGTTTAAAATTAAGCAATAGTTAGAATTATGAATGAAGTCTATACCTAGTAATATTTTCGTTAAGTTCCTAATATTTTCTGGGCATTGATTTTATATAAAGTGTTAGTTTGGTCATTTGTGGTGAGGGGGTTCTTATTAGTAAGTCTTGAGAGTCAGCTTGAGATTTTGAATGGTTTGGAAATGGTCTTCCACAGATAGATTTTTGTGGTTGTTAGTTGAAAAATGAAAGGGACTAGTTTAACTGTGTTTGTGCCCTGTTAGGTAATGACACATCTCCATGTGATTGAAGAGAGAAGAAATCAGAGCCTATCCCTATTATACAAAGTACCTTATGTGGCCCAGGAAATCCAGGAAGAAATTGGTAGGTAGCAACTAATGGTTTTTTTCAGCCTAGAATTAGTCTTTACTAATTGTGGTGGGAAGAACTGAAGGGGATGGGAACAACTGAACTCAGTGAAACTGAGAATTATTATACCAATACTTTATTTGTATGGAAATTAAAAATACTTTCTTTGTAGGACCTACATTCCCAAGCTTAGGAAAATGGCATAGGAGTTGCTGTAATGACTTTGATCCAGAAATGCCTTCTGTTTCACTGACCTTGTAATAATTTGAATATAGGAAGGAAATCTAGGGTGTGAAATAGCAAAGAGTTCAGAAAGTAGCCTGTTAACATTTTTTTCTTCACAACTGCTATTTCTTAGTCCTGTTTTTTCCCCATTCCCCTCCCCTCAATGAAGCCAAGAACATCTATCCTAAAATCACATTTATTTGTACCTTACAAACAGTTGCTTTCTTGAAAACCTTTGAAAATGAGAGGCTTACAAATAGTATTTTTATTTTATTATATTTTGCTCTCTCCTGTTTTTAGATGAACTACTTCAGGAACAGCGTGCTGATATGGATCAGTTTACCTCATCTATCTCAGAGTCTCCAGTAGATGTTCGAGTTAGCTCTGAAGAAAGTGATGAGGTTCCACCTTTCCACTCATTCCATCCTTTCCCATCCTTATCCGAGAATGAAGGTATGTATTGTTGTAAGTGTGGCCCTTCCTGGGGAGCCAGCACACTGAGCTCACTTATTTGGAAAAGTAGGATGGGTTTGGTGGGAAGCAGGCAGAGTTGTGTGTCTTCACAAAGGACTTGAAATGCTTTGAATGTACACTGAAAGTAAACAAGCTCTTTTGCCCAGTGCCCACTGAGAAGTATTGTTGACAGACTGCTTTTGTACATGTAGTTGTGTGCTGTAGTCATTGTATTTAAATTCTTAGTTCTGTTAGGAGAAGGGAGAAGATGGGATTTATGTAGAAAGAGCTGGTGGAACTGGATTTTGCCTTCAGGTCAGAAGAGCAGTAGGAATTCCCATTGTCTTGATTTTCTTGGGGTACAGAGATTTGATTAAGCAGCATTCAAAGGTGCCCTGTTTCACTGTTTCTTTCCTAAAACTGTCTTCCACCATCAAATACCCCTACAATCCCTCAGAAATGTTCGCCCTTCTAATTGACCATGCTTCTTTCATATTCTAAGGGCACATCATTTTGATTATACATCAAACTGGGTACCTAGAAGTGACAATATTACTTTGTCACTGACATGTCACAGACAATTTGAATTTAGATCCCCACCTCCTCCCTCCTCCCCCCAAGGAATGCTACCCTGCAGACTCAGCTTCATCTTTTAGGGGCATGTTATCCAGCAGTTACTGTCAAAGGCCCAAGAAATGCCAAAGTCTGCCTTCTTTTCCACCAGAATATTTTCTTATAAATCTTTGGGTCTTAATATTAGGAGGTTTCAGGAATTATTTTAGAGAACAATTGGAGTTTTTGTCTTGTTTTTTAAGACAAAGCCCCTTATTCTTAATAGAAGTAGCAAAAGCTAAAAACAAGAAGCTTAAAGAAAGCCATTTTCTTTTTCTTAATCTCCTCTTTTTTGCTATTTTGTGTTTGTTGTTTTCCCTTCTGCTAGACACCCAGCCGGATTTGTACCACCCAATGAAAAAAGGTTGGTTTGTAAAAGCTGCTCCCTATAAGCCTTCCATCATTTTCCACTTCCTTGGTGTGTTGGTAGTTTCATTTTATGTTTCATGCCATCACCTGATTTTTGTTTTTCCCCCATCTCCTTTTTCAATTGTAGCACTTCGGGCAGCCAAAGGGGGCCCTACCTCATAGTGCTCAGGAATTGGTCTAACCTTCTAACAGCATATCTGATATAGTAGCTGATGAACATACATGTGCCTTTGGACTTAATCTTGAATTATTGAGGGATGTTTTTGTTAGCAAGCAATATTAGTCTTAGCCATTCATTGCTTTGTTCAGCATTTCGTCACCTTTTATCCTTGTTTTTAGTAGTCCTTCATCTTTACAAGGTTCTTCTTTCTGACTTGTCGTATTCCCTAATCATTAGAAATTGTGATGGAAGAAATGGCTTATTTGGGAAACAAAATGAAATTTAATGACTTCCAGAGTTAGCACCTTTGAGAGACATCCTGATATAATGGGTAGGGGTTCTCTGTGACTTGGCTTGGAGTCAGGAAGACCTGGGTCCAAGTCCTGCCTCTAAGAAATATTATCTGTGTGACCATAGGAGCAAGTCTCTTAAACTCTGTTACAATTCTAAATTAATGGGTTTGTTATTATTACATCTATGGAGAGTTTGCATGACAAGATTTGCCCACCCCAGGGCAGTCATGTATCATGGTCCCTCTGAAAACATTTCCCATTTATGTGCCAGTTCTCTGTTTAAAGAGCACTCTTAGGTAGTACAAGCATGATACCTATGTTAGTGTTGAAGAAAGGAATAACAAGAAGTGGGAACTTATTTAGTCATGCCGCTGTTAAGTGACAGAGCCTGGTACTCAGAACTTGAGCTCTCTGTACTCCTGTATCTGTGCTCTTTCCACTACACCATGTACCTTCTCAGTGCCCAAAACAGCACCTTGTAAAAAACTGGTGGTCTTAGGATCCTTTGTGTCTCTCTTCACAGTCTTTGGTAGCATCAGACTGTCTCCAGACAGTTCCCTGATGTCTTTTGATCGATACCCTTATGTAAATAGGATATGGCCAAGAGTACCACATAAGCATTGTGTAGTGGTTATAGGAAAGTTAACATGATCTATGGTAGAGCCACATCAAGGTGGGCCTGGATAGGACATTCATGTGAGCGCATCCTCACCCACCTTAATGGGAATTTTCTATTAGAGATCAGTCTCCTAATTTAAGTGGTCTCAGTAGAACCCTAAAAATTTCAGTGTCTGTTTTTTTGGGAGTTTGTCTGCATCTCTTTGTTACTTGGACTGTTAGTGTAGTTGAGTTGTCTTTCCAGAATTTTCTGAGACATTTTAGTAAATATGACCCTGTAGTTTGTACTTCCTCAGTGCTAAAAAACTAATTTGCCATTTCCTGAATTATTTCTTTAGGTAAATTGTTTACTTCTTCTAAGGTATTATCTTTCTCTTGTTCCCTAGAAATTACCTGTTTGATTCTTGAGGTCATAAAATCAAAACAAATTGTTGCCATTTTAAATAAACACTTAAGTTGCAGCACAGAAAGAATTGAGCCAGTCTTAATTGCTGGTTGGAATTTTTTATCTCATTTAACTTAATGCTGCCATTTATTTTTTCTAAGGTTCTAGCTTCATAAAACGTGAGCTTTTAAAATTAGAATTCACTAAGAATGAGCATCCTGATTGAGGCAATAAATTTCCAGGTTCTTCTTTCTCAAATAGTTGGAGCATAGCATTGCTGTCTCCTTGGTATTTTTGAGACAATAAAACCTGTCCTTATTTAACTTAACCAACAGCCAAGTCTGCAGTTTTTCCTTAAAAGGGAGGCTTGAGAAGAATTGTGCCTGCTTTGGCTTCAGTTTAATGAGTTAATGCGTCATGCATTAGCAAAGCTGCAAACTCAGCAACTCTGGTAGCTCTGTTATTAATTGCTGAATGTTAAGTACTGTTTGTGAACTGAAAAGCTTTGCTTCCCTGACTTAAAGCTTTGTTGTCTTTTTTTTCTAAAAGAACAGTACCTTTACACAGGCCGATATTCAGGCTGAACTTACATACGATATGCTGGCACACCCATTTGTTTCCCTTCCTTCCTTTGTACCCTCATTTCCTTTTCTTCCTCCTTCTCTCCTCCCTTTCCTCGTCCTTTTTCTTCTTTCTCTTCTCCACCCCTTTCCCCATCATCTTCTCTCTTTCCTATTCTTTTCTCCTCCTTTTCCTTCCCTCAGTCTCTGTCTCTGTACTTTAAATCTAAAAATAATAGGAAATTTGCTCCTTTTCTGGGTTCACACTATGATACTTTGTGTGTCATATAGCACCATAAATGTGTGATGTTGGATCGTGATATTTTATGCTTGGAATGATATCCTCCCCATCACCTTTATGTTAGGAATATTCCCATCTCTGGGTCAATGTCTTGATTCATTCACTGATGGAATGATATTACTGGTCATTCTAAAGGACACCAGCATGCCACTGCAGGAGCAGGTAGGGATTGATAGAAGGTGATCTACATTATGAGAGATTGTTGTATAGGTTATTCTTTATATCATGGGATTCTCTCAGGACTTCAGCTTCCATTTTTCTAGGTCAGTGCTGTCTTCCCTTCCTTCATAACCATATCAGTCTTTCCAAAAGCACCAGTGTTGCTCCTCATTATAGTCCATAGTGCATCTCCTAAAACGTAAGGGAAAAAAGTATTAATGTATTAGCAGTTGTGTTTAGTAGGGTCACCTATTCCTATGGTGGTCTTTGACATTATAAGGTTTAAATAAGTCCAGCAAATTCTTGGAACCTCATTAGCAATCTTTCTGTGCATAGGGTCTGGTGTGGCAGAGCTAGATGGACTGATTGGCGCTGAAGAGAAAGTGATTAACAGCAAGAATAAAGTGGATGAGAATGTGGTGAGCTTTTCTCTTTTTTTCTCCCTCTCCTCTCATTTTCATTTTGAGAGTATAATTAAAGTGAGTAGCATTGTTTTAGATGCTTTATAGATGAATAAGCACGTGTGCATTATTCTTATGGTGCCAGAAGATTTAGTAGGTCTGGGCTAAAGCTGCTTACAGACTCACTATGCTGATTCACATCTGGGTTTGAAGAGGGAGTAGAGAGCCTCTATTATAGCAGTAGCAGACCTGTCATTGCCTATTACTTTTTGAACTATTGGGGCGGGGGAAATGATTTCATAGCTGGAAAACCAAAAGACATACTAGATGGAGAACCTCATTCAAGTGAATGGAGGGGTTGCTAACTTGACTGAGGGGCAAACGTTCTGTTTGGCTCTCAGACTGCCTGGAGTTTTGTCTTGTTTTCATGGCCCTATTCCCTAAAGCTTTATTTTTCTGGGCTATGTTTATTGACATTTGATACTTGAGCCAAATCTCCTGGCATTGTGGATCCCAGTATACTGTACTACACTGATGTGTGGTTAGTTTTTTGAGTAACCTTAATTCAATGTCATGATAATGGAAAATTTTCATGACAGGCTAAAGAGCCAGTACTCTGGACAGCTGCAGCATAGTTTTGCCTATGTACTTGTCCCATAATTTGGGGGATGGAACATGGGCAATGCCAGTGGCTAGTATCCAGAGGGATATATTTGACTTCCTCTGCCACATTCCTGTTGGTACAGAGGATAAACAACATCTCCCAAGCGTTCCACCCTAAATCTCCCCTTCTGCACAGTCACTGATCCCTTCATGACTGTTTTAGGTCATTGACGAAACCCTGGATGTTAAAGAAATGATTTTCAATGCTGAGAGAGTTGGAGGACTTGTGGAAGAGCCGGTATGTATGTAGTCCCAGGGCATAGTGCCATTTCTTTCTGAGGCTTCTCTATTCCCCCTTCCTTCATTTGAGCTGGAAAGGAGACTTACACTCAACCTACTTTTAACATACCTTCAACACTTTGTTAGACCCTGATTTTTTCAGACTTTTGGGAGATAAGTTTAAAACCTTTGTAGGGGTTTACGCTTGGACACTTATTTCAAGTTTTATACCAGTGTCTAAATATGTTCATTTGATTGAGAGTCATGTTTGTGTGCTGCTGTTTCATTGTATTTGAGGGATAGATGTAATAGTTTGTTATGGACAAGCATTACTTGAGTGCCCTCAGTGAGGCACTATCTCCTAGGGAAGTTTTCATTGTGTACAGATGGTAATCTGAGGGTTCTTGCTGGTTTTTTCCCTACTTGGTGGGTTGTAATTTCAGGAGTCTGAAGGATCACTACGAGATGACTTCAGCCTAAGCAGCAGTGCTCTCATTGGCCTGCTGGTCATTGCAGTAGCCATTGCCACAGTCATCGTCATTAGCCTGGTGATGCTGAGGAAAAGGCAGTATGGCACCATTAGCCATGGGATTGTGGAGGTAAGGAGCCGTACTTTCTGTTATTTAGGTTTGAATTTGAGCCACCAGACCCTTGTAACTGATATTTCCTATAAGTTTATCATCTTAACCTCTCAGGTACTGAACACATGAAGTTTTCAATTTATTAGGTCTCATGTAAAAGGCTCCCACAGCTGAGTTGTTGTTGTATGTCCAAAACAAAGTGGTTTATTTTCCCCAAGAATCTACCCCCTTCTACCTACCCACCCCTGCCCTTCCCTGCATGACTCTGCTGCCCTGATTATCTTTATGAATATATCTCTAATCATGGTCCTTATAGTCTCAGAATCGACTAGTTGAAATTCAAGCTGAATTCGCCGTGATAGGGAGCCTTTTCACTCCTCCATGCTTATCTTTGTTCTTTCTCTCTGGTCCAAGCAAGACTAATTTATATGTGTCCTATATGTAGGGCTAGAAAGCACCTTAGTGGTGACTAAATATAACTTGCTAGTTTTATAGATCGGGAAACAAGTCCAGAGACACTGTGAGTTGCCCCCAGGATTACACAGCTAGTGAATGTGGCCCTTTTAAATCTATTATTCTGAGTCAGGACTTGATCCCAAGTCTTCCAGACTACAAGTCTAATGCCTGCTTCTTTACACTTTCTGTCTTGATCCCAATTCATGTTGCTCCCTATGCCTGGAATATTCTCCCCTTGTTTATAAGGAATTTCCTACTCATCATTTAAATCCCAAATGGAATGCTAACTCTTCTAAGAAGTCTTTTCCATTCTCTGTGACCCTCTGGTGTATTGTAAACTCTAGGTTCCATAAGGACAGGGACACATCCCCTCTCATTTTTGTATCCCCACCCAGCATCTAATACAGGTCCTCCACTCTGTAGACTATTTGCTACTCCCTAAGCATTGCTTGAGTTGCTGACTTATCTCACAAGGATCAGGACTTCTATTATTAGTTGAGACTTTGATTTTGCCTGTTGGAATAATAACAGGAAATTATTCCATTAGGATAAAAGGTATTCATTTGGCTAAGAGATTATTTTTCTTTTCTAAGGTTAGGCAGCATACATTTTTTTGAGAGGAATAGATTATAAAATTGGCATTGAAGGGTTGGCAAATACTATTTCTTCCTAGTAGGAGAAAAGGGAGGTGACATTTAGAGACATAATTTAGCACAGAGAAATAATGAACATTGTAGGTTATCTCTTTATAATTCCTCATTTTCCACTACTCTTTAGTGAAAAACAGTAACTTGGGTGTTTTAATCTATATAGATCATTGACACTCAGGTTTGGGATCCTGAAATCAATTGTTTGAAACTCATCTCCTTGAGCAAAGGAGATTCAGACTCACACCTGTTTGGTGGTAGGTGTCTGCTGGTAGACCCTTGAAGATCCAGTTATATTAGACTATGTAGCCTTGACTCTTGCTGTGCAACATTTTCCCAGGTTGACCCAATGCTCACTCCTGAGGAGCGCCACCTGAACAAGATGCAGAACCATGGCTATGAGAACCCAACTTACAAATACCTGGAGCAGATGCAGATTTAAGTGATGTGGAAACACAGCGCTCCTGGTAGGGAACGAGGTGGTGAAAGGTGGGCCAAAAAGGGGTCCAGTGTTTTGGATCAACTACTGACCAACTGTTGCTTCAAGAGGATTTCATCGTACATTCAGAATTCCTGGATCATTAAGACTATAAGTACTACTGTAGAGTTGCAATTTCCATTCTTTTAAATGGGTGAAAAATGATAATATAACTATATGATATATAAATCTTCTTAAATGAAATGAAAATTGATCTATTGCAGATATATGACTGTAGTTTTTCTTTTTTTAAATTAATCTGAAAATTCAATTCTATTGTATTGTCTCACACAAGCTCTCTATATAAATGGAAGATGTTGATTTTTATTTCTGATAGACTGTATATGAAGGTCATTTGTACCAACTGCATTGTATAAATGAACTTGTAGCTCATTTATCATTCTGGCTTTTATATATAAAAGCAGTATTCCTTTAAATGAACTTGTGGAAAGTTGCAAACTGATCAAATGAAAGGTAGAGATGAGGTGCTGGACCACTGCAGCACATCGTGTGGCATCTCTTAAACATTACTTTTTAAAGAATTAGTTTCTTAGAGATCTGGTGCTTCCACTGCTGGGTTACTTGGTGTTTGCATGCACCAAGGCATTTGAGGAACCTAAAGTTGTGTTTTGAGGTCTTTTGCCAGCATGATGTACACAGATAGGGTGGTAACTGTAACCACTTTTCCTCTGAAGTCTGTTTTCCTTTAAGTCTGTGCAGCTGTGCTCAATGCTCTGCCATCCCTCCCTCCTCTGATTTGTAACCTTTTTTCCCCCTCCCCCCAAACAAATCAAGTTCATTTGACTTCCTTCCTTGAGCAAAACTTTGAATTTTTCTTTCATTGGCATTTGCCCTTTTAAATATGTTTTCATCTCACTACCTCTCCCTTACCCTTGTCACCAGGTTATTTGGTGTCCACCTGAAGAATATTTATAGTCATGGGGGCAGAGTTGGGCTGCTTATAATACTCCCCGCTAGAACCCCTGCTCATCGGAGTGGGGGAAAACTTGAATGCTTGCTTTCATTTGGTAAAAAGGATACTGCAACTTTTATAGAAAACTGGATCTACCGACACCATGGAGAGCAGTGATGATTTTTGTTGCATTCACCATCCTGTCTTTGTAATGCTTGTATAGTTGATGTTGATGCTCACAGCTTTTTTTAAATTTGGAGGTTCTGGTAACCTGTGGTGTATTTTTTCTATTTTCCTGTGACTTTGGGTTTTTCCCCCTTTCCCCTTTCCCATCCATGTCTCTCCCACTATGCACAGATTAAACTTAACCTGCAAACTCCTTAGTGTGGTCTGTGGGGAATGTACAAAGTTTAAACACATCAATAAACACTTTAACTTCCACAGAGAATCCTTGTGTTATTCATTGACATTTAATTTGTATCTTTCCATGAAAAACAATTTATCATCAGAGAGTTTCAGATTAGTCTAATTATAACCAAGAACCCCTGGGTTTTGAGGCCAGGAACTCTTCCTGTGGGGGATGCAGAACATTCAGGATCTGAGAAACATTGGGAACTCACTTTGCTAATGCAGATTCACACCTGGCCTTTGAATTATTAGGTAAGTGCTCTGAGGCAGTGACTTGTCCAGGTTCACATAGCTATTAGGAGTTAAAGGTAGGATTTTAATCTCTGCTGAATATTGTCCACTGATTTTAAAAAATTGTCTCTTAACAGTTTTTAAAAATAAAAACTGGAAATCTGCATCATGAATATTCATATTGAAATATTTCCTTTGACTTCTGAGGCATGATTCCGGAAGAATAAACAAGGCCTATAGGATTTCTGCGGTGTCAGAAATTGTGAATTTTTTTCTGTAGCTTTCTGCCACTAGAGGGACCCAGCCTCTCATTCAAGGTTATGAAGAAGGTAGTAGGTTTGCTTACTTGACCTTTCACAAGTTCTATGCTTACACACTTTCCAGATGATGCCTTAAAAATCAGCTAATCCAAAGAAAACGGAGGTCCTAAAACTTACCATAACTGCTCCATAGGTACAGAGTTAACAAATAGAGAGGAACAAAGCCTCACCTCTAGGATTCCCAAATACCTCCCAACACTTCTAAGTCCATTACCCTTTCCAGTATGCTATGCTTTCTCATATGAGTGCTAAGTGATTGTTTTTAGTTGTTTTTTAAACATCTCTTTCTGGTGCTACTTATAGGCTTGTGGTCCAAAGGAGATTTCAGACACTGACCTAGCAGAGTCTACTCTTTTGGTCGCGGGGGGTGGGGGTGGAAAGATGATTAAATTTTATTTTTTTCACTGAACAAAAATCTGCCCTTTCTCCCTCCCATCCCTAATTGAAAAAGAAAGAAAAACAGAGCCCTTGTCACAACACAAATTCCCGTATTGGCCAAATCCAAAAAATAAATATTTCACTCTGCATTCTGGGTCTGTTGTCTGTCTGTCAAGAGGTGAGTAGTAGCGTGTTTATCACGTATCTTCTGGAATGGTGGTTGGTCACATCAATGTTAGGTTTTCAAAGTTGTTGTTTTTTTTAAAACAATATTTTGTTATTTTTGTTTGTTTGTTGCTCATTTCCTTTTATCAGTTCATACAAGTCTTCCCAGATTTCTCAGAAATCCCATCATTTCTTACAGCAGAGTAGTACTCCATCACAATCATATGCCACAACTTGTTCAGCCATTCCCCAATTGATGAGTGTCCCTATAATTTCCAGTCCTTTATCACCATGAAAATAGCTGCTATAAATATTTCTGTACGTATAGGTTTTTTTCCTTTGATCTCTTTGCAGTACAGACCTAGTAGTGGTATTTCTGGGTCAAAGGATATGCACCATTTTATAGCCCTTTTGGCATAGTTCATAATTGTTCTCTAGAATGATTGGAGTAATTAACAGTAACTCCGCCAACAGTATGTTAGTATCTATTTTCCATCAATCCCTCCAATGTTTGTCTTACTGATAAGGTGTGAAGTGGTACCCTAGAGTTGTTTTAATTTGCATTGCTCTAATCAGTACTGATTTAGAGCACTTTTTCTTTTTTAATTTCATATTTTATTTTCCCCCAGTTGTATATAAAGATGATTAAAAAAATAAATTTGTTTATAGTTTTCAACATTCACTGTAAAAACATTTTTTAACATTTATTTTAAAACTTGAGTTCAAAATTATTTTTCTTCCTCCTTCCCCATTCCCCCCCTCCCCTCATTAAAAAGGCAAGCAATTCGATATAGGTTATATGTAGGTAATCATGCAAAAAGTTTCCGTATTAGTCATGTTATCAAAGAAAACAGACAAAGATAAAATAAAGAAGTATGCTTCTATCTCTGTTCAGACACCATCAGTTCTTTTCTCTGGGGATGGATAGCATTTTTCATCATACGTCCTTCAGAGTTGTCTTGGATCATTGTATTACTGAGAATAGCCAAGTCACTCACAGCCAGCTGATCATCTTACAATATTGTATGGTACATTTCTTTTGCATCACCTCATGTAAGTTGAGGTTTTTCTGAGAACATCCCACTTAGAGTATTCTTTTAGAGTATCCTGCACAATAGTCTTTCATCATAATTGCATACCACAATTTATTTAGCTCTTCCTCAACTGATGGTCATCCCCTAACTTTCTATTTCTTTTATTTTTTAAGTAATTGGGGTTAAGTAACTTGCTCAAGGTTACACGGCCAGTCATTATTTATGTTGTGTGGGTGCTCATTTTCTGAGGCCGGACTGATCTTGGGTCATCCTGACACCAGGGCCAGTGCTCTTACTCACTATGCCACCTAGCTGCCCCAAGTTTCTTTACCACCAGAAAAGAGCTGCTATAAATATATAAATTTTGTATCTGTAGGTCCTTTTTGTTTTTCATCTTTTGGGGCGATATAGATCTAGATATAGACCTAGCATTGCTAGGTCAAAGGGTATGTGCATAGTTTTATAGCCCTGTGAGCACAGTTCCAAACTGCTACAAAATGGTTGAATGAGTTCATAACCCTACCAAGAGTGCATTAATGTCTTGTTTTTCCACATCCCCATCATTGTCCTTTTTTGTCCTATTAGACAATCTAATAAGGTATGAGGTAGTACCTCAGAATTGTTTTAATTTCCATTTTTCCAGTCAGATAGTATATATAGATTTACTTCATCTGAAAACGGTTTATTTTTTTAATTAGAGCACTTTTTCATATGACATTAAATGACTTTGATTTTTTTCTTCTGAAAGCTTCCTGTTCATGTTCTTTGACCATTTACTGATTGGGAAATGGCATTTATTTATTTATTTGTTTGTTTGTTTATTTATGCATGCTTTTTGGAGGGCAATTGGGGTTAAAGTGACTTGCCCAAAGTCACATGGTTAGTGTGTCAAGTGTCTGAGGCTGGATTTGAACTCAGGTCCTCCTGACTCCGGCTGGTGCTCTATTCACTGCGCCACCTAGCTGCCCCTAAAATTTTTTTTGTTCTTATTTGATGGTATTTTTAAATTTTTTCCAATTATACGTAAGACAATTTTCAAAATTCAGTTTTTGAAAGATTGAGTTGCAAAGTTTTCTCCCTCCCCCTTCCCATGACAGCAAGCAATCTGATGTAGGTTATATATGTACAATGAAGTAAAACATTTCCATATTAATCATACTGTGAAAGAAGAAACATGATAAAAATGAAAGTGAAAATGGTATTCTTTGATCGATATTCAAATTCCATCAGTTCTTTATCTGGATATGGATAGCATTTTCATCATGAGTCTTGGAATTGTTTTGGATCATTGTATTGCTGATAAGAGCTAAGTCAAGCATCGTTGATTACTCCATGGTGTTACTATGTACAATTGTTTTCTTGGTCCTTCTCACTTCACTCAGCATTGGTTTATGTCTAGGTTTTTCTGAAATCTGCCTGCTCATCATTTCTTACAGAAGAATAATATTCCATTACATTCATATACCACAACTTGTTCAGCCATTTCCCAATTTATGGACATCCCCTCAGTTTCCAGTTCTATGCCACCACAAAAAGAGCTGTTTTAAATATTTTTGTGGGTGTAGGTTCTTCTCCCCCTCCCCGTCCCCTTATTTAACGATCTCTGGCATACAGAGAGTGACTTTTATTTTTATAAATTTTCTTCAGTTCCTTGGCTATTTGAGAAATGAAGCCTTTATCAGAGACTTGCAGTAAGAATTTTTTTGATATTCATTGTTTATGGTATGTCTTAGCAAAATGCAGTTTTCCCAATTATCTCTTTTAATTAGATCCATTTTTGCTTTTGTTTTGTCTGAGATCATGACTTTAAAAGTTCTGCTAAAATATATTTGATTTTGCTTTAGCCCTTTAACTTTCTGTGTATCTTTCTGTTACAAGTGTCTCTTGTAAACAACGTATTGTTGGATTCTGGTTTGTAATCCATTCTGCTATCTGCTTCTGTTTTATTGGTAAGCTCCCATTCACATTCACAGCTATGGTTACTAACTGTATTTCCTCCCATTCCATTTTCTTTTCTCTCTTTATTTTGACCCTCCTCAAAATTATTTTACCTATAAGCACTGCCTTCTTTAATGTCCTTAACATCCCTCCTTTCCCCACCTATCTCTTCATTGAGTCTATTGGATTTCTATACCAATTGAGTGTGTGAGTGTGTTTTATATGTATGTGTATATATGTTTGTGTGTATTCTTTCCCCTTTGAACCAATTCCAGTGATAAGTGAGGTTTATGCACCCCCCCCCCCATTTTCCTCTCCACTGTAAAAGTTCTTCCTTTTGTGCCTCTTTTCTGTGAGAAAAATTTACTCTTCTACTTTTCCCTTCTCCCAGGGTATCCCTCTTTCTCACTCTTTTTTGGGGGAGCAGGGGAAGAT
This sequence comes from Gymnobelideus leadbeateri, assembly GCA_011680675.1. NCBI lineage: Eukaryota > Metazoa > Chordata > Mammalia > Diprotodontia > Petauridae > Gymnobelideus > Gymnobelideus leadbeateri. Next base: position 94,630 of record WOXC01000322.1, read on the forward strand.
AGTTCTAATTGACTCATACCGGTGCCCTCTTTCTATGTAGGTTTTCTAACTGCTCTAATAATAACAAAGTTTTTAGGAATTACAAGTATCATCTTCCTATATAGGAATTTAAATAATTTAAACATATTAAGTCCCTTATGATTTCTAGTTTCTCAGTGTTCTTTAGATAATATATTAATGTGGTGCCCAGACCTTTTCTTTTAGGCCAGTTGCTTTTTAAAGATGTTATCTTAAGCATATTTTTGTGCTTTACCAAATTTTTGGTTCTCTTTTTATAATTTCTTGCATCACTCATTTCTTTTACCAAGTTTTCTGCTACCATTCTTATCTCTAACTCTTCCAGGAATTTTGCCAGCCTTGGGTCCAATTAGCAAGTTTCTTTGAGGCATTGCTTCTAGATGTTTCATATTTTTTTTTTCCTGAGTTTGTCTTGGGTCTCCACCTCCACAATAGCTTTTTGATGGTGAATCTTTTTTTTTCTTTTTCTTTTTGGAGGGCAATTGGGATTAAGTGGTTAAGTTAAAAAGGGGTTAAACCCAAGGTCACACAGCTAATTTCTGTGTTAAGTGTCTGAGGCAGGATTTGAACTCGGGTCCTCTTGACTTCAGGGCCAGTGTTCTATTCATTACACCACCTAGCCACCCCCTCTTTTTTTATTCTTGCTGTTTGTTCATTTTCCCAGCCTCTTTCTTGACCTTTGTATTTTTATATTAAAGTTGAGATCTGTCCCAACTATAGGCTTTTTTCACACTGCTGTTTTCGGTGCTAGTTCTGCGGTTCTGCAAGTTTTCAATGCTTCTTCCAATGTGGTATAATCGAGGGAGGGTATGGTTTTTCCCCAGGGAAGACTCCTGATACCCTGCAATGACAAATGCTAGCACTCCTCTTGGCCCTGGAATTTTGACCAGATCTACTCCCTTGTTACTGACCACAAGCATTCCCCTCCACCTGTAACTGACCCAGAACTGCTTATGGACAGTAGTTGCCAATGAGCACTAGTTGCACCCAGTGTCAGCAAAGGGTCTTCTGTAATCTCTGACCATTTATCCAACTCCCTTCCTGTCTTGGCCCAGGGCCCCTAAAGCTGCGTCTGCTGCTGCTAGTCGTCTCCAAGGACTTCGTTGTGCTCCATGTTGGTGCTCACACCAGTGTCACAGGCCTCTCCTACTGACCTCCTAAACTGTCTTAGTCCAGAAAAATGTCTTGCCCTGACCTTTTGTTGGCTCTGCTTCTCGAAAGTTCGATTCGAGGCATTATTTTTAAATTGTTTGGGAGTGAGTATTGGGAGAGTTCAGTTGCCTGTATTTCACTGTCTTGCATGGGATGTCACATCACATTTTTGGCAGCTTAAATTTCTTCCACTAAATGACACATTTCATGTCCTTGGACCAGTTATCAAATGAGAGTTCAGAAAAGTTCACTCTTGTTTAGCACAATCCTTATTGCAGATAGATGCCTCATGCGTTTAGATGAGGATTCAGAAGTCTCCCCTAAAATAAGGGAGCATGCAGTTTGAGACTTCAGCCAGGAAGAACTTTTGACTATGAACCAGTCTAACAGGCTCTGTTAGTGTTTCCACATCAGTCCCTCCCTCCTACACTGGCCACTTAGAAGACCAGCCATGAAGGTCATAAAGGGGGAAAAGACAAAAGCTTTCCCAGCTAACCATAGGGACATTCCTAGGAAGGGCTGACCTCACATCCAGAGAACTTTGATGAAAGGTGTCAGCTGACCCTAAGAGAATACATGGAATTTGTTGGTTATTTGACATCAAAGACATCTTTGCTAATTCTATACACTGGGATAAATTTTTGGGGGCTGATTAGGTTTATAATTCCTATTCAATGGTATCTTGGGGTTTCAGAGTGACATTTTCACCTCAGTGAGTGCCATGTAGAGAATGGATATTGGCAAAATTGCATTGCTTTTCATGTATGTGTACTTGCCTTTTCCTTTTTCTAATATGGGGTGGGGTAGGGTAAAGGACAACTCATATGCCAGTGGTGAAAGAGCATTGACTTTGACCCTACAGACTTGAGTTCTAAATTCTTAAATTAGTCAGCCTAATATGCTTGAGTAAACAGTGGGAACTTTCTAGATCTCAACTTCCTTATTGTTAAAATTGGGGGAGGGGATAGTCTGAATAGACTATGAAGTTTTCTCATTCTTATCCAAGTGTTACCCAGTCAGTAGTAAAACCATAGAGTCTTGTCCCAGCTAGCATAATTTCCTGAATGAGCCTTCCTTCCCCTACGTATGGACCAATCTGCTGAATTACAGTACCCCCATATTCACATTATGGTCTTCTATATTTAACTAGCCAATCACTATTCAAATATATGTAGCACATTTAGTGAATATGTGTCCTTCAGGAAAATCTGGTTGCTTTACCTTAAGCCAGTTGCTATACTGATACCCAGTAGCACAGCTGCCTTGCTTCCTACCTCCCAAATCTAGTATTGAGAGAAGTTTATTCATCTACTGGTAGTTTCTGTTTCTGTGACTCATGCTCTGACCTCACAAGAATGTGGCCCTGCCACCCTTTGCCAGTCTCAGGTGCCTACAGATTTCTCGGCTGAATTTTCCTGTCTGTATAATTGTTAACAAGCCAGAGTTGAGCAGGTGTTCAAATCTGATCACGTGCATCATCAGGACTCTATAAACCAATTGCTTAGACTTTGGTTACCAGGACAGGAAACTTTGACTTTAGTTTGAATTAAGACATTAAGAGAACATAAATGATTAGACCAGGATTCTCTTCCATGAGGACTGTCCCTATTTCAAGCCATATTAAATTAGTGGTTAACTGAGAGGACCAAGGAATAAGGGGAGAAGAAATTCCTATTATCAATCATTAAATTGCCTAATTTGGATGATAAAATTTTTTGGTCCACATTTTCTTTAAACTTGCCTAAGATATGATTAGAATCATGCTGTATAGTACTCTGAAAAACAATTTTCCCTCCTTAATTCCAGATTCTAGAACTGAGAAGATCATCTTTCTCCTCTGCCCCAATTTTAAGGGCTTGGAGTGAGCCAATGTGACAATATAGTTTAATGCTGCCCAGAAGGCTGGCCGCCACTGCTTCAGTGCATTAGGTTGAGATCAGGGACATCTTCACTTTTGTCTTTGAATACCCAAGGTAAGTGGCTAGTTGGTTTCTTAGGAGGAAGAGGTAGGAGATTGTAGGTGTGTGGTAAATAAAAATGGTAGCAAGTCAGGAAAAGTCTTTAGGGAAACCAGTTAGGTTGCCACTAGTGAGTAAGTATATTTGGATGACATATTAAATAATATATATGCATCCCAGAGAATAGCTGGTAGTAGCAAACAACTTTTTGTAGTAGCAAAAAACTAATGCCAACATTAGTTTTGTTTATAAGAAGGGCTCCAGAGGACGTTTAGGGAATTGGAACTCTTTTGGTTTCAAGGACAAATAGGTTGGATCCATCATGGAAGAATCACTTAACACAAATGAGGAAATCATGCTTGATTCATCAAGTTTGCTGTTTTAGGGGGTTAATAGGCATAGGGATAAAGAAAAATCACAAAACCTGATTTATTTTTACTTTGAAAAAGCCTCTGAGAAATTGGATTGCCATGGATTCAGAGAAAACATTTTGGTTATGGACAGGAAACAAAGGTAGGAATAAAAGATCTCCCCCTTTCCTACCCGCTCCCCACCTCCCCTTTTAGTCCTTATGTTCATCACTAGGTCCACTTTTGCTTTGAAGTCTTTTGAATCCTTTCCAAGCTGCCCTATCCTGTTTTAGCTATAATTGGAGTACCACAATAGTGGCCTGCGTTTTCTTCCTGTTTCCATTCCCTCTGTTCTGAACTGTATTGCTGGAGTATTTTTTTAAGTCTTCTATATTTCCGTTTATGAACATACTTGCTGTCATCCACCCCTCTACTCCAAGACTAAAAAAGATAGCATCAACATAACTAAGGGTAGTAAGGAGGACCTGCAAATATTTGACAAATTTTCACAACATTCTTGTGGGTAAGATGGTATAATGAGGGCTGGAGCATGGCTTTAGAGCTAGAAGGGAATGTGGAGATCAGGTTCCTCTTATTTTACAGATATTTAAGTGATTTTGCTGAAGTCTTAGATGTAGGTAGCATCAAAAGCAGTCCTTGCCTTCAAGGAGCTTGTGTTCTCCCAGGAAATGGGACAAGTACACTGGCACATACAAGGTATTTCGAGGAAAAGTTACTAACTACTAGGTGTCAAAAGCTTTGAATGGGAGATGGCATCGGAGTTGTTGTGGAGGAATCTTAAGTGTTATGGGAAGAGAATACAGAGGCAGGAAGAAGATGGAATTTCTTTTTTTTAGGCAATTGGTATTAAGTGACTTGCCCAGGGTCACACAGCTGTATAATTCACATCTGAACCCAGGCCCTCCTAACTCCAGGGCCAGTACTCTGTACACTATGGTGCCTCCTAGTTGCCCTAGAAGTGGGAATTTCAACTTCAAAGAGTAGTATAGACCAGTTTACTTGTGAGGTAGAGTAGTAGATGAAAGGGGGGGCAGGTTTCAAATGAGATGTCCAGAAAGGTCAGCTAAAACCAGACTTCACAGGGCTTTACGTGCAAAATCTTAAGGAGCTGGTATTTTATCCTAGTGGTGATAGTAAGCTATGGAAGAATCTTGAGCAGGGAATGACAACAGGGTCAGGTATAATATGGGGTGAGGTCAGAGAGGATTAGATCTGTTCTTTAAGAGGATTGGCTTGGCAGGTGTGTAAAAGATGAATTGGAGACAGGGGAAACTTGGAAGAAAAGAACAATTAAAAGGCTCTTAAAATAATCCAGGTCAGAGGTGATGGGGGTAAGCCATGTTAGTAGAGAATAAGGGATAGAGAGAAGCAAGTTAAGTGGTAAAGTCCTGCACTGAGGTTCAAAAAATCAAATTCTAAGTACCAGATGGGGAAATATACCTAGATAATAGTTTATGTGTGGGACAAGAGACCCTTGCCCAAAATAAATTCAATAACTCAGAGGTTTTTCAGAGAAACAAAAAGCAGATTTATTACCTCCCGTGGGAAGGGGGGAGTCATCACCACCAGAAGCAGTCTATTGAGAGAGACCCCCAAATACAAAATGTAAAGCTTTTTACCCAAAAGACCACTCCTTACCTCTCCCCCTTCCTCTGTCCTGTTTCCGTTAATTAGGAACTGAGGCTCACAGTCTTGACCACAAAAAGCTGTTGGTGTCGCAGATGAAATGCCAATATCAAAAATAGATATAAAAGCAGAAGATACATGTCTAGCATAATCAATATGAACATGAAAGCAGACAAAATGTTATCAGCACCAACTTAGATATGAAAGCAGAAAATGAATGTTCTAACCATATCAATATAGTTATGAGAGCAAACTATTTCATCTTAGGTCATAGTGACCTTTGTAACAGGATTTCCAATTTTATATTTGTACAAGTCAGTGGAAACAAGTCTGGGACATTTGGGCCTGTGGTTAAATTTGCAGGGTCTGTGCTTTCCCCTCCTATGCATTAGCTAAGCTTAGCAAAAGCTTCAACTTATGACCAGGGGAATAAGGCAAGGGTCCCAGGCCAGCTCAGGATGCTAACTCTTTGGTAACTTATTACAAAATCTGTCTTAGATTTTAGAATACTATCTGAGAAGTTTCCACCTCATACACACATCTAGTTAATAGAAACTTAAGTCTGGGGTGCAGGCAATCTATTATTAAATCTTTGAGAAGTCATCACTTTTATCCCACTCATTCATATGAAAATGACCTGGGGGTCAGAGTGTACTCATAAGCTCAACATAAGTCAGTACTGTGGTAGAGACATTAGAGAGGCCCATGTAATCTTTAGCTCTCTTTGTAGATGTTTATAAATTGGAAGGGTGATAATTTGGTTTCTACCCTAGCCCTGTCAGACCACACTTGCCATATTGTGTTCAGTTCTGTATCCCACATTCTAGGAGAATTGGAATTGGAGTGTTACAGAATGGAGAAAGAGCTGACCTCAGAGGCAGGAAAACCTTTGTTCCCAGGGTGATCCTGAGCAAGTCACATCTTCTCAGTGTCTTGGGCAACTCTTAAGTATGTTTGCCAGACTACATTAATAATAGGTAGCACTGATACAACACTTTAAAGTTTGCAAAATGCTTTACAAATATCTCATTTTATCCTCAATGCTGAGAGGTAGGTACTACTATGCCTCATTTTACGCATGAGGAAACTAAGGCAGATTAAGTCACATAGCTAATGTGTCCAAGGCAGGATTTGAACTCAGGTCTTTCCCAGGTGCACTGTGCTTGCTATCCACTGGACCCACCAGCTTCCTAGTTGTAGTAGAGAATTTCCTCAACTAGACTTTATAAGTCCATTCCAACAAATGGTTAAAATGCATTCAGAAGAAATTTCAGCAGGAATACTATTCAATACAGTGAGGATCCTAGAAAACTTGGGGGCAAATTCAACTTAATATGGCATATTTTTTGTTGTTGTTGTTGTTGTTGTTATAGCAAATACTTGGAAATGGGTGCCCATTGATTGGAGAAAGGCTAAGGAAAATTATATAAGTGTAGAATATAACTGCACCATAAGAAATAACAAATATGAGGAATTCAGGAGACATGGAAAGATTCATATGAACCAATGTGGAGCAAAAAAAAAATTGAATCAGAGCAATAACATAATAGCTAACATTTATATAACTATGTGTGAGCCACTCTGCTAAGCCTTTACAATGATTAGTCCTCACAACAACCCTGGGATGTAGGTGCTGTCATTATCCCCATTTTACCGATGACAAAACAAACAGGAGTTAAGTGACTTGCCCAGGGTCACACAGCTAATACGTGTCTGAAATTCGGGTTTTTAAATTAAGGTTTTCCTGACTCCAGACCCAGTGGAGTCTCAATGCACTATGGCGCCACCTAGCTGCAATAATAGAGTAGAATAATGATATGATACAATAATACAAATGACAAAATTAAAAGACAGGTGGTTGTAAACGAGTTGAATTGATCAAAATTGGGTCTTGGAAGACCGATGATGTAATTCTCTTCCCTTCACTCAGTAGAAAGGTAGGGATCTGTGGACATAGAAAATTGCATATGCTGCCAGAGACAGTTGCTATGCTGGCTGGTTTTGCTTAATTGGATGTTTTTCTTTGTTATAAGAGAAGGTTTTATGCAGTGGGGTATATTGTGAAATGAGTATGGCAAAAAACCCCACAAAAAACAAACTACTCAACATGTCCAAAACAGAACTCCTTTTCTTTTGTTTTTACTAAGCTCTCCCCACTCCTACCTTCACTACTCCTATAAAGGACTGCACCATCTTCCTCCCAATCCCTTGGGCTCACAGTCTAGGAGTCATCCTGGACTCCTTACTATCTCTCATTGGCCCCCAACCTCCCCATCCACTCTGAGCCAAGACGTGCCCATTTCACCTTTGCAACATCTCTCAAATGTGCTCCTTCCCGCTTCTCATATTGCTGGCACTCTGGTGCTCATCGCCATCTCCTCACACCTGTACTATTACAGTAACCATAGTGGTGGGTCAGCCTGCCTCAAGTCTCTCCCTGCTCCCATACACCCTCAATTAAGCCACCAAAGGGATCTTTCTAAAGCACAATTTCAACCATGTCACTCCCCTCCCCTGCTCAACAAAGTAGGCTGTTCCAAAAACAAGACACTTCATTTCTCAGCTCCTTTCACCATCTCAGGCTGTCCCCCATGCCTGGAACACTCTCCTTCCTCTACTGACTTCTCTGGCTTTCTTTAAGTTCCAATTAAAGTCCCACAGTCTGCAGGAAGCCTTCCCTAACCTCTCTTAATTCCAGCGATTTCCCTTTTTAAATTATTTCCTATTTCCCTTATATATAACTTGCTTTGTATATATTTATTTTCCTATTTGTTTCCCCCATTAGATTGTAAGCTTCTTGAGGGCAAGCATTGTTTTTTGCCTTTTTGTATCCATTGCTTTGGCATATAGTAAGTGCTTAATAAATGTTTTCTGATTATACCTTTATTAAGTACCTTTATCTTCAAGGCATTGTATTAGGTCCTGGGAGAAAGGTATAGAAATGATTAAGATAAAATCCTCCCTGTAGAGAAGAAAGCTTACAATCTAGTAAATAGTAAAACCAGCAGGAAGTCAGGAGTGATAAAACATAGGTACCATAAGACAAGCTCAAAAAACCCCCAAAGCCCAAAACCAGAAACCAGAAAATCTACAGGGATCAGTGGGCAGGATGAGACAGGGAAACAGGTAAGGCAGCAGGTCGAAGGAAGGCACCAATCCTGTGGAAACCTTTGAAACTGGGGCAGCCTGCCAGGATATGGTATGTGTCTGTATGTGTGTCTGTGTGTGTGCAGGGAGTGGGAGGGGTGGAGAATTAGATTTATTCGATTTATTCTGTTTGGCCCCAAGGGCAGAAGCAGGAGCAATAAGTAGGAGTTATAAGGAAGTAGATTTCAGTTCCAGCTGTTCAGTTTGCCCTGACTCAGACCGGTTCCCGGGTGGTTTAGTTATTGGAACAAAATGAGACACTCATAGATTGTCCCCAGTTAAAGAAAGGAGATCTACTTAGCCATAGCGAGAGATGGCTACTCAACAAGGACAGGCATTGAGGACGTTTCTAGTTGACTTGGCTCAGCATATTCTCCCTTGCCTATGAATTGCCCATCATTTTACAGCAGCCAAACATCAGAGAGCAACTGAAGCCTTTTGTGGCTGCTTTGATGTTTAGGTGACCAGAAAGATATGTCTACAGCCTGAGCCTGTAGTCACCTGAGCAATCAAGTTTCTAGGGTGTTCTCAATACCTTTTTAGAGAAAAACTAGTCTAATGTGCATGGGATAGGAGTTAGGATATTGCTTAGTGGTATGCTGGCACATGTTTAACAACAGGCTCTCTGGGGGAAAAAAGCATTTCAGCACATTTAAAAGTTTAATCTCCATTATAGCATTTTCTCCATCGCTTTAAGTCTGAGATTCAACAACGCAATAAATCAGGCTCTGATTTGCAGTGCTTGCCAATTTTTAAAATTAATTAATTTTTAGTTTTCAACATTCACTTTTATAAGATTTTGAGTTCTAAATTTTCCTCCCTCCCTCCCTTTCTTCTCCCCCCATCCAAGATGGCATGCAATCCAATATAGGCTGTACATGTACAACCATATTAAACACATTTCCACATTTAGTCATGTTGTGAAAGATGAATCAGGAAAAAGAGAAAAACCACAAGAAAGAAAAAACATGACAAAAAAAGAGAAAATAGTATGCTTTGATCTGTATTCAGACTCCATAGTTCTTTCTCTGGATGTGGATAGCATTTTCTATTGTGGGTCTTTGGGAATTGTCTTGGATCATTGTATTGTGGAGAAGAGCTAATTTTATGAAAACTGATCACTGCATAGTGTTGCTGTTATTGTGTACAGTGTTTTCCTGGTTCTGTTCACTTCACTCAGCATTGGTTTCATGTAAGTCTTTCCAAATTTTTCTGAAATCCTGCTTATCATTTCTTATAGCACAATAGCATTTCATTACATTCATATACCACAACCTGTTTAGCCATTCCCCAGTGGATGGGCATCCCTTCAATTTTTTTTTTGTTTTTTTTTTGGAGGGGGGAAGGTAGGGCAATTGGGGTTAAGTGACTTGCCCAAGGTCACACAGCTAGTTTTGTGTTAAGTGTCTGAGGCCACATTTGAACTCAGGTCCTCCTGACTCCAGGGCTTGTGTTCTATTCACTGCGCCACTTAGCTGTCCCCATCCCCTCAATTTTTAATTCTTTACCACCACAGAAAGAGCTGCTATAAATATTTTTGTACATGTGGGTCCTTTCCCCTTTTTAATGACCTCTTTGGGATACAGACTGAGTAGTGGTATTGCTGGATCAAAAGGTATGCTATATATATATATGTATGTATGTATATGTATGTATGTATGTGTATATATGTATACACCCAAAGGGCATAGTTCCAGATTGTTCTCCAGAATGGTTGGATCAGTTCACAACTCCACCAACAATGCATTAGTGTTCCAAATTTTTCTTCCTTCCCTCCCCTCTCTCCAAGACAACAAGCAATCTGATATAGGTTATGCATGTACAGTCTTATTAAACTTATTTCCACATTAGTCATGTTTTGAAAGAAAAATCAGAGAAGGGAAAAGCCATGAAAATAAACAAATAAAAAATGAAAATAGTATTCTTCAATCTGCATTCAGACTCCATAGTTCTTTCTCTGGATGTGGATAGCATTTTCTATCATGACTCTTTTGGAATTGTCTTGGATCATTGTATTACTGAGAAGAGATAAGTCTATCATAGTTAATCATCACAAAATGTTGCTGTTATGTTTATTTTAGTGTATAGCGTTCTCCTGGTTCTGTTCACTTCACTCAGCGTCAGTTCATGTAAGTCTTTCTAGGTTTTTCTGAAATCTGCCTGCTCATCTTTTCTTATAGAACAATAGTATTCCATTATGTTCGTATACCACAACTTGTTCAGCCAGTCTTGCTTAATGGGCATCCCCTCAGTTTCCAATTCTTAGCCACTACAAAAAGAGCTATTATAAATATTTTTGTACATGCAGATTAATTTCCCTTTTTAATGATATCTTTGGGATACAGAAAGTGGCTTTTATTTTTATAAATCTGACTCAGCCCCTTAGATACTTGAGAAATGAGGTCTTTATCAGAGATACTTGCTGTAACATTTTGTGATATTTGTTGTTTATGATACATTTTAGCAAAATGTAGTTTCCGTGATTCTCTCTCTCTCTCTCTCTGTCTCTATCTTTCTCCCTCGCTTTCTCCTTTTCTCTTTGTCCCCTCTCTTTCTCCTCTATCTCTTTTTCACTTCCTCTCTTCTCTCTTTTTCCTTCTATGTCTGTCTCTCTGTGTCTGTCTCTGTCTTTCTGTTTCTCTCTCATACACATATACACACATATATACACATACACACACATGTCCCCCATCTCACACCTACTGGTTTCTTCTCTGTTGTCTATAGATATGTTGAAGGGTCTCCAATCCTTAAAAAAATCCTCACTATATCATACCATCCCTGCCAACTATCATACCTTTCTTCTGCTAGATTCCTTGAAAAACAGTCATTTACGCTCAGTGGTTCCACCTCTTTCTCCCTCTCATTCTCCTCTTTCTCCAGAATGCTCTTCTCTCTGGCTTCTCATCCCATCATTCAAGTGAGAAACCTTTCTCCAAGTTACCAGTGATCTGACTGCCAGATCTGATTGCTCTTTCTCAGTGCTCACCCTTGTTGACTGCTCTGCAGCTTTTGATGCTATTGATCCCCTTCCCTTCCTGTACACTTTCTTCTCTTTGGGGCTTTATGATAGGTTCTCCTCCTACCCATTCTGCCATTCCTTCTTTGTGTTTGTAGAGATTTCCCAGATCTAAACATCAAGCCTAGTTTCTTGTCCTGAGCTCCATTTGTGGGTCACTAATTGTTTATTGGACATGGTCATCTGGATGTCCTGTAGGTATCTCAAACAGAACTAGATCAAAACAGGACTTCCTATTCCTCCCCCTACTAAACTTCCATGCTACCATTGTGGGCATCACCATCTATCTAATCCCGCAGGTTCCCAAGACAGAAGACAGCCTACAGCCAGTCACATCAAGTCATTCTACCTCGTCACTATTTCTCTAATCTATTCCACTCCACCCACCCCCTAACTCCAGTCAGTTCAGGTTCTTATCACCTCTCACCTGGACTATAACAATAGGCTTCTAATGAATCTTCCAGCCTCAAGTTTCTCCTCATTACAATCCATTCTCTATGGAGTTGCCAAAGGGATTTTTCTAAAGCATAATTTTAACCATATCACAGACATTCCCCCCTCTCAATTCAATGAACTCCAGAAGCTCAGGATCAAATATAAACCCCTTTGTTTGGCAAAGTTGATTTTTATTAAACATCTTAGCTCCTTCCTACCTTTACAGGCTTCTTAAACATTATTCCCCTTTATCTACTCCATAGTTCAGTCATTCTGGCCTCATCCATTCTTCACATGTAACTCCCCATCTCCTGTCTGCATACCTTTGCCCTCATGTTTGAATTGTTCTCTCTCCTTCTACCTTTTAGAATTCCTGGTTTCCTTCATGTCTGCATTTAAATGCAACATTCTGCAGGAGGTCTTTCCAGATTCCTCCAGGTGCCCGGGTGTTCTCTATGGTTACATTGTTTATTCTGTATATATCTTATGTATACTTATTTATGTATATAACAACCCATCTAGAGCTACTTCTCCAATTTGCACTCTGGTTGAATCTCTAGGATCTATTTCATCCAACTATATGCCAACAAAACTGATGATCTAAATAAAACGGATGAATTCTTAAAAAAATATTAATTACCCAGATTAACAGAACAGGAAATAGAATCCTTAAACAATCTTATTGTTGAAAAAGAAATTGAACAAACCATAAATAAATAGCCAAAGGGGAAAAAAACCCCAGGACTAGATGCTTTTACTATTGAATTTTGGCAAACATTTAAAGAAAAAATACAATAAATTGTTTGAATAAAAAAATAGGTAAAAAGAGGATTCTACCAAATTCCTTCTAAGATGCAAATATGGTCTTGATACCTAAATCAGAGATAACTAAAACAAAAGAAGGAAAACTGTAGACCGATTTCCCAATAAATATTGATGCAAAAGCAACGAGACTATAGCAATATATCACAAAGATCATTCACTATGACCAGGCTGGATTTACACCAGGAATGCATCGTATGATTATTTCAATAGATGCAGAAAAAGATATTGACAAGGTACAAAACCCATTTCTGTTAAAAAAAATCACTAGAAAGTTGGGACTTTTTATTATAAGAAGTAGTGTCTCTTTAAAACCAAGAGCAAGCATTATCTGTCATGAGGATAAGATTAGAAGCCCTTCTAAGAGGTGAAGCATATTGAACTAGAAATGCTAGCTAGCTAGCAATAGGACAAGAAAAAGAAATTGAAGGAATAAGCATAGATACAAATAATATTTTATTTTTCCTAATTAAATATAAAGACAATTTTTAACATTCATTTAAAAAATTTGAGTTCTTTTTAAAATGTTAATTGATTTATTTACTTTTAGTTTATAACACAGTCCCTAGAGTTTCAAATTTTCTCCTCCTCTTTCTCCTCCCCCCCCACCACCTTGTAGTGGCAGCATGCACTCAAATATAGGATCTCCAAATATCTTCACATCAATCATTAGTCAGATTATAAAGAAGGATTATACCTGATAGAGTGATCACTGGGAAAGAGGAAACAAAACAAAACAAGAAAAAGAAACAGAGCAAGTAGTTTGTTTCAATTTGCATTCAGACTCCGGCATCTCTTTCTCTGGATGTGGATATCTCTTTCTATCGTGAGTCTTTTGGAGTTGTCTTATAAGCTTGCATTGCTGAAAGGAGCCCAGTCTATTGAAGTTAGTCATCACACATACATTGTGTCTGTGACTGTGTACAGATCTCTCCTGGTTCTGCTCTTCTCACTCAACATCAGTTTATGTAAGTCTCTCCAGGTTATTGTGAAGTCCATCTGCTCCTCATTTCTTATAGCACAGTAGTATTCATTCCATTACATTCATATACCATAACTTGTTCAGCCATTCCCCAATTGCAGGTCATCCTCTTGATTTCCAATTCTTTGCCACCACAAAAAGAGCCGCTATAAATATTTTGGTACATAAGGGTCCTCTTCCCAATTCTCTAATCTCTTTGGGATATAACTCTAGAAGTGGTATTGCTGGGTCAAAGGGTATGCACTTATTTATGGCTCTTTGGGCATAGTTCCAGATTGCTCTCCAGAATGGCTGGATCAGTTCACAACTCCACCAGCAATGTATTAGTATTCCAATTTTTCCACATCCTCTCCAGCATTTATCATTTTCCTGTTTTGTCATGTTAGCCAATCTGGCCAGTGAGATGTGGTACCTCAGAGTTGTTTTGATTTGTATTTCTCTAATCAATAGTGATTTAGAGCATTTCTTCATATGCTTATAGACATCTTTAATTTCATCTTCTGAGAACTTCCTGTTCATATCCTTTGACTATCAATTGGGGAATGACTTGTATTCTTATAGATTTGACTCAATTCTCTATATATTTTAGAAATGAGGCCTTTATCAAGAGACATTAGTTGTAAAAATTCTTTCCCAATTTTCCACTTTCCTCTTAATCTTGGTAACATTGGCTTTATTTGTATAGAAGCTTTTTTTTTTAAATGCTTTATTAACTTCTGGTTTACATCACTCATTTCCGTCAGATTTTGAGTTACAATTTTTCCCCTACCCACCACCCCAGAATAACAGTCATACAGGATATCCCCTCAACCAATCTGCTCTCTCCCATCTCTTCTCCCATACCCCCTTTGACTTTTCCAGTACAGCGAGGTGAATCCCCCTCCACCCCATTGCCTGCACATCTTATCTCCCAATTATGTGCAAAGTAGTATTAATCATAGTATTTATATATTTTTCTAAAATTTTGATTTTAAAAGGAATATAAGCAACTCAGTATATGCTGTACATGTGTAGCTATGCAAAACATTACCATAGTAGATATATTGTAAAGGACTGACTATATTTCCCTCCCTCCTATCCCACCTTCCACCTGGTCCACTCCCCACCTTGATCCTGTCCCTTTTCAAAAGTGGGTGCTTCCAACTTCCCTCCCCCCCAGCCCACCCTCCCCTCCACCACCTTCCCCCATGCCCCTCCCCACCATGCTCCTGTAGGGGGGGACACCCTATTTAGTATGCATGTCATTCTCTCCCTGGTCCAAATTCAATGAGAATATGGTTTTGCCTTTTTGCCTTCCTGTTCCTCCCCTCCCCTGCAGCCATGTTCCCCTGCCTCCTCTACACGAGACAGCTCACCCCATTGTCTCTTCCCATTCCCCCTCACCACATTGCTCTCTCACCTCTTGACCTCACCTTTTAAGTATCATCCCTTCCTATTAAATTCAACCTGTTTCCTCTATCTATGTATACCTGGAAACATATATACACATATTCACATATGTATTCATATGCCCATATACCCTTCTTCAACTATTTTCATACTGAGAAAAGTTTCATCAGTTACAGTTATTATTTTTCCCTGAAGGAATGTAAATAGTTCAACTTTGATAAGTACATAGTGATTTCTTTTCCCTGTTTACCTTCTCAAGCATCTCTTGCTTCTTGTATCTGAATGTCAAATTTTCTATTCAACTCTGGTTTTTTCATCCAGAATGCTTGAGGGGCGGCTAGGTGGCGCAGTGAGTAAGAGCGCCGGCCTCGGAGTTGGGATGACCCGGGATCGAATCCGGCCTCAGAAAATGAGCACCCATACATAAATAATGACTAGCTGTGTAACCTTGAGCAAGTTACTTAACCCCAATTGCTTAAAAAAAAAAAAAGAATGCTTGAAAGTCCTCTATTCCACTGAATGACCATATTTTCCCCTGAAACATGATACCCAGTTTTGCTGGGTAGGTGATTCTTAGTTTTAATCCCAGGTCCTTTGACCTGTGGAATATCATATTCCATGCCCTTTTATCCCTCAGTGTAGAAGCTGCCAGATCCTGTGTTATCCTAATTGTGTTTCCACAATATTGAAATTGTTTCTTCCTGGCTGCTTGTAATATCCTCTCCTTGATCTGGGAGTTCTGGAACCTGGCTACAATATTCCTAGGAGTTTTCTTTTTGGGATCTTTTTTAGGAGGTGATCTGTGGATTCTTTCGACCTCTATTTTCCCCTGTGGGTCTAAAACATCTGGGCAATTTTCCTTGAGAATTTCTTGAAGGATGGTTTCTAAATTCTTTTTTTGGTCATGGTTTTCAGGTAGTCCAATAATTTTTAGATTGTCTCTCCTGGATCTATTTTCCAGGTCAGTGGTTTTTCCCATGAGGTATTTCACGTCACCTTCTATTCTTTCATTTGTTTGGATCTGCTTAATATCATCTTGATTTCTCATAAAGTCACTAGCTTCCATTTGCTCCAGTATAATTCTGAAGGAATAATTCTCCTCAGCAAGTGTAGCAGCAAGCACCCCAACACCTCCAGGTTAGCTGCCAACACAGGTTCTTAGATCTGCTTTTCAAAAGGAAAGCAACTCAAAATGGGTTAACAAGCTTACTTTAATCAAACAAACATATATTACCTAGTTCAGGGGGAAAAGGTCAGCACCCCAAACTTCAGAGTATACAGACAGATCAAAGAGACAGGCTTCCAAACTGTCCAACCATTACATCAATACCAAACTACAGTTTCCAGAGAGGGAAGCATCAACATCTGGGTTTTCAAAGCCGGGGGGCTCTCAACGGCTGCCCAGAGTCTCATCTGGTCAAATCACACAATACTTCTTAAAGTGAGCCCCAAAGCAAAGCCTCAAATCAGGGATTATATAGTCTTCTCCTGGCTCAGAGAATGTAACCATCCTCTTGACCCACTGCCCAATCACACAGCATCAAGGTGTGGTCATTCCTGAAAACCAAGCCTCCTACCACAGGCTCCATGTGACCACATTCAGCCTATTAGGGGGAAGAGTATATTTTGAAATTAAAGAAGGTTCTCAGAGTCACTTAAGTTAATCAAAGTCTCTTAAGCCAATCAAAGGGCCTAGGGGCAGGGAAGATCTTCAAATCTGCATTTCCAGTACAGCAAGCTTTTGAGATTCTTTTTCCATCTGGCAAATTCAGCTTTTTAAGGCATTCTTCTCCTCATTGCGTTTTTGAGCTTCTTTTGACATTTGAGTTAGTCTATTTTTTAAGGTATTATTTTCCTCAGTCAGGCTGTTGACTTTCATTTCATACTTTTCTTGCATCTTTCTCATTTCTCTTCCCAATTTTCCCCCCACTTCTCTTATCTGCTTCTTAAGGTCCTCTATGGCCTGTAGCCAGCTCATATTTTCATTTGGGGCTTTTGGTGCAGAAGTTCTGACCCCACAGTTCTCCTCCTGTTCCATGCTTTGATCCTTTTTGTCCCCAATATAGGAGTCTAATGTTTCATTTTTCTGTTTATTTTTTTTCCTTTGCCAAGGCATGTTGCCACTCAATTACTTGACTTTTGGGCTTGTTGCCACAGTAGGACTTTGCCACCAGCCAGGGGAACTTCCGTCCCAAACGTTGGGGTTTTCTCAACTTCTGGAGGTGTTAGTTGGGTGGCCTCTGTGAAGCCTCCACACACTCTGGCAAGCTAGTCACACACCCCAAGATCTCCACCCCAGACTGCAATCCAGATCCAAGAAGGGTAAAGCAAGAGCACTTACCCCCTAGACTGATCACCAGATTCCCCTACAGTCTGCAGGCCAGGAGCTGAAGCTGCAATGCAGCTGCAAGCTATGCGGGCTCCTCAGCAACTTCTCGCCCCCAGGGGAAGAAGCTGAAGTGTTCTCCCAACCAGTTCCAAAGTCCATAGGCCACTGACCTCTCACTCTGTCCTAGGCATCTATGTGTTGATAATTCTGGATACTCCACAGCTGCTGGTGTTCTGGGGTCCCTCCAGCCAGCTGCTGGCCTGGCTGCCTCGGGCTAAAACTGAGACTCAGGTGGTCCTGGGCTCAGCTCCCAGAGTGCTGCACTGGCTGCTCCCTGCCAGGCTGCTGGGCTATCCTCAGCAGGAGGTTAGCTTCTCTGTGTCATTTTGTGGGTTCTGGTGCTCCAGAGGTCGTTCATAGTCTTCCTTTTATATAATTTTGATGTGGTGTGGGCTGGAGCTTGGTGGAAGTGCTGTTTCTACTCTGCCATCTTGACTCCACCTCCTGTATAGAAGCTTTTTAATTTAATGTAATCAAAATTATACATTTTGCATTTTATTATGCTCTCTAACTCTTGTTTCATCATGGTCTTCCCCTCTCCACAGATCTTACAGATAAATTATCCCTTGCTCTCTCAGACTGCTTACATTATCAGCCTTTATACCTAGGTCATACTCCCATTTTGACTTTATTTTGGTGTATGGTGTTAGATACTGCCATGCCCAATTTCTGCCATACTATGTTCAAGTTTTCCCAGCATTTTTTGTCAAATAGTGCGTCCTTATCCCCAAAACTGGGGTCTTTGGGTTTATCAAACAGTAGATTACTATAGTCATTGGCTGTTTAGTCTCCTGTACCCAATATATTCCATTGATTCACTACTCTTTTCCTCACCCATTACCAAGTAGTTTTGATGACTGTTGCTTTACAATACAGATTAAAATCTGGTATGGCTAGGCCACCTTCCCTAGCATTTCTTTTCATTAATTGCCTTGATATTCTGGACCTTTTGTTCTTCCACATGAATTTTGCTACTATTTTTTCTAGCTTTACAAAGTAATTTTTTGGTAGATTGATTTGTATGGCACTAAATATGTAATCTAATTTATGTAAAATTGTCGTTTTTGTTATATTAGCTTGACCCAGCCATGAGCAATTGATGTTTTTCCAATTAGTTAGATCTGACTTTGTTTGAAAAGTGTTTTGTAATTGTGTTTTTATAAGTCATGGGTTTGTTTTGGCAAGTAGATTCCCAAATATTTTATAATGTCTACAGTAACTTTAAATGGGATTTCTCTTTCTATATCTTGCTGTTGGATTTTGTTAGAGATATATAGGAATGCTGAGGACTTATGTGGGTTTATTTTATATCCTGCAACTTTGCCAAATTTATTTATCTCTAGTAGTTTTTCACTTGATTCTCTAAGTATATCATCATATCATCTGCAAAGAGTGATAGCTTAGTCTCTTCTTTGCCTAATTTGATTCCTTCAATTTCTTTTTCTTCTCTTATTGCTACTGCTAACATTTCTAGTACCAGATTGAATAAGAGGGGTGATAGTGGACATCCTTGTTTCACCCCTGATCTTACTGGAAATGCTTCTAGCTTATCCCCATTATTTATAATATTGGCTGATGGTTTTAGATAGATGCTACTTATTATTTTAAGGAAAACTCCATTTATTCTACTTTCTTTTTTTTTTTTTGGAGGGCAATTGGGGTTAAGTAACTTTCCCAAGGTCACACGGCTAGGTTTTTTTGTTTGTTTGGTTGTTTGTGTGTGTGTGTTAAGTGCCTGAGGCTGGATCGGAACTCAGGTCCTTCTGACTCCAGAGCCAGTGCTCTACTCACTGCGCCACCTAGCCACCCCTATTCTTCTACTTTCTAGTGTTTTTAATAGGAGTGGGTGTTGTATTTTGTCAAAAGCCTTTTCTTCGTCTATTGAGATAATCATGGTTTCTGCTAGTTTTATTGTTGATGTGATCAATTATATTGGTGGTTTTCCTAATATTAAACCATCCTTAGACTAAATCCTACCTGATCAAAGTGTATTATTCTCATGATAAGTTGCTGTCATCTTTTTGCTAATATTTTATTTAGAATTTTTGCATCTATATTCATAAGGGAAATTGGTCTGTAATTTTCTTTCTCTGTTCTGTCTCTTCCCAATATAGGTATCAGTACCATATTTGTGTCATAAAAAGAATTTGGTAGGACTCCTTCTCCAATTTTCCTGAATAGTTTGTAAAGTATTGGCATCAATTGTTCTTTAAATGTTTGGTAGAATTCATTAGTAAATCCATCTGCCCCTGGAGATTTTTTCCTAGGGAGTTCATTGATGATGTGTTCAATTTCTTTTTCTGAGATGGGATTATTTAATTAGTTTTTTCCTCTTTGGTTAATCTGGGCAATTTATGTTTTTGTAGATATTCATCCATTTCACTAAAATTGTCAAATTTATGTGCATACAATGGGGCAAAATAATTCCTAATTATTGTTTTAATTTCCTCTTCACTGGAGGTTGATTCACCCTTTTCATTTTTGATACTTATAGTTTTTTTTTATCATATTGAGTAAAGGTCTATCAATTTTATTGTTTTTTTCATAATACCACCTCTTAGTTTTATTTATTAATTCAATAGTTTTCTTAAATTCAGTTGTATTAATCTCTCCTTTGGTTTTCATTATTTCTAATTTTGTTTTAATTGGGGATTTTCAGTTTGTTCTTTTTCTAGCTTTTTCAGTTGCATGCCCAATTTATTGACCTCCCTTTTTTTTTTTTTTTTTTGCTTTTTGGAGGGCAATTGGGATTAAGTAACTTGCCCAAGGTCACACGGCTAGGTTTTGGTTTGTGTGTGCGTTAAGTGTCTGAGGCCGGATCCGAACTCAGGTCCTTCTGACTCCAGGGCCGACACTCTACTCACTGTGCCACCAAGCCACCCCTAGCCTCTCTTTTCTATATCTTATTTATGTATGCATTCAGGGATATAAAACTTCCCCTGAAGACTGCTTTTGCTGCATCCCACAAGTTTTGGTATGTTGTCTCATTGTTGTCATTCACTTGAATGAAGTTACTTATTGTTTCTATAATTTCTTGTTTGACCCACTCATTCTTTAGGATTAAGTTATTTAGTTTCCAATTAGTTTTTAGTCTATCCTTCCATGGCCCTTTATTACATATAATTTTTATTGCATCATGATCTGAGAATGATGCATTTAATATTTCTGCCTTTCTGCACTGTATTATGAGGTTTTTATGCCCTAGTATATGGTCAGTTTTTGTGTATGTGCCATGTACCCTTGAGAAGAAGGTATATTCCTTTTTATCCCTAGTCAGTTTTCTCCAGAGGTCTACCATATCTATCTTCTCTAAGATTCCATTTGCCTCCTTAACTTCTTTCTTTCTTTTTTTTCATAATCCAAGATTTTTTTATTGTTCTTTTTTTAGTCACTTATGCCATGAATTCATAGGGGATTGGTTCCAACAGCTCAGGTTCCTTACCCATTGGTTCTCACAAAGTGTGCTTCTCTGGGTGGAGCAGGCTGGTGTTTCAATTGAACTCAAGTGCCTTTTTCTTTGGCTTCCTTCTTCTTCTGATCATTTTCCTTTACCCACTTCAGGAAGCTGTCTCTACTCTTGGAATGCTTAATATGCTCAATACGCACATTAATTCTTTTGGCTAGAATCTTGCCCTTAACCTGTTTGTTTACGACAATGCCTACAGCAATCTGAGTAACATTATAGACCCGTACAGTCTTGCCGTGGTAACATTTGTGGGGCTGAACTTGCTGAACTGTGCCCATGCCCTTGATATCTACAATATCACCTTTCTTGTATATTTGCATATATGTAGCCAAAGGGACAACACCATGTTTTCAAAAGGACCTAGAAAACATGTATCCTGTCCCTCTCCTTTTTCCTTTTGTGTTCGTTATTTTGGCAACTCACTGGAATATGGCGGAGCCAGTGGAAAGGAAGCCTTAACTTCTTTCTTATTTATTTTGAGGTTAAATTTATCAAGTTCAGAGAGGGGGAGATTGAAGTCTATAGATTGCTATCTATTTTTATCTCTAACTCCCTTAACTTCTCCTTTAGGAATCTGGATGCCGTACTGCTTGGTGCATAAATGTTTATTAAAGATATTGCTTCATTTTTGATGGTGCCTTTTAGCAGGATATAGTTTCCTTTCTTATCTCTTTTAATTAGATCTATTTTTGCTTTTGCTTTGTCTGAGATAAGGATTGCTACCCCTGCTTTTTTTTACTTTAGCTGAGGCATAATATGTTTTTTTTTTTGCTTTTTTTTTTTTTTTGGAGGGCAATAGGGGTTAAGTAACTTGCCCAAGGTCACACGGCTAGGTTTTTTTGTTTGTGTGTGTTAAGTGTCTGAGGCTGGATCCGAACTCCGGTCCTTCTGACTCCAGGGCCAGCACTCTACTCACTGCGCCACCTAGCTGCCCCCAGCATAATATGTTTTACTCCAGCCTTTTATCTTTACCCTGTGTGTATCCCTCTGTTTCAAATGTGTTTCTTGTAAACAGCATATTGTAGGATTATGGTTTTTAATCAATTCTGCTATCTGCCTCCGTTTTATGGGAGAGTTCATCCCATTCACATTCACAGTTATGATTACTATCTGTATCTTTCCCTCCATCCTATTCCCTCCCATTTATGCCTTTATTTTTCCCCTTCTCCCTTCCCCTCCTTAAGAGTTTTCCTTTCGGGGCGGCTAGATGGCACAGTGAGTAGAGCGCTGGCCCTGGAGTCAGAAGGACCTGAGTTCGGATCCGGCCTCAGACACTTAACACACACAAAGAAAAACCTAGCCGTGTGACCTTGGGCAAGTAACTTAACCCCAATTGCCCTCCAAAAAGCAAAAAGAAAAAAAAAGTTTTCCTTTTGACTGCCACCTCCCTCAGTATTCCTTCCTTATCAGCTGCCCTCCCTTTTTCTACCCTTCCTGCTTACTACTTCTTCCCTACCTTCTAACTACCCTCCCTCTTTTCTTCCCCCCTCCTACTACCTGTAGGGTACGATAGATTTTTATATTTAATGTAGCATGTTATTTCTTCCTTGAACCAAAATTGACGAGAATAGATCTCATGCAATGTTCCTCTCCCTCCCATCTTTTCCTCTATTATGATAGGTTTTATGTCTCTTCTCAAGAGTCCTGTATTTAACTGATTATGTTACTCCCTCTTTATACCAGAACCAATGAGGGCGAAGTTCATATAATGTTCATCTCCCTCCCTTCTTTCCATCTACTATAATATGTTTTTATGCCTCTTTGTGTGGCATAATTTACCCTTTTCTGTTTTGTTCTTTCCTCTTCTTTCATTGCAGTCCCTTTGCAGCCCTTAATAAGATTTTTTAAAAAACATACATTTTAAAATGTTATTATCCAATTGCAATTCAACAAATCCAACACATTTCCTTTATAAAAATGAGTCGAGGACCTTTGCCCAGCAGCCCACATTTCAACCCATCTCTAATCTAGAGCCTCAGAGACTTTCCTGAAGTTCTAAGAAGTGACTGTCCTTACTTCAAGTATGAGGTTCTACTCTGCCAGGCTGCTTCTATTTATTTCTGTCTCTTAATACTTGTAAATAACAAGTCAAGGCAATAGTGTGATATAAGCAGGACACTGTCACTGGAGTGAAGGGAGGTAAGCTCTTGTCTCAGGGATGCTGATTACTTGTGTGACCTTAGACAAGCCCCTTGGCCTCTCTGGCACTTTGATTATCTGTAAAAATGAGATAGGTAAAGTAGGTGATCTCTAAGATCTTTTTCAGTGCTTTAAGTGTATGGTTCCATAAACTTTAAGTAACAGTCCATAAAATAAGCTTTAGGGCAGGTATATAGCATTAACAAACCAGTTCTAAGTTTTAAGAAGTGGACCATAAAGGCTTGGTTTGAGTATTTCCGGAAGTAATTGAAGTTTGGTTGCAGTATACTTTGCCTTATTAGTTATGTGATATTTTGACGATTCCAACATTCCATGGAGAGTATTTTCAGAGACCTGTTTTTCTTCAAAGCACTATCTTTCAAGTATCATCTAAGTTCTCCTTACAAATTTACTTCTTTAGTATTTAAAAAAAAAGTTCTGCAAAAGATAATGTTCATTTCTGGCTTTTTTGGGTTTGTTTTAGGGAGCTTCTTTTTGCCTTTTCAATTTCTCCAAAATCTCTTCTGGAGTTGTGGATGCCAAAATCTTTACCACTTTTTCATGAGATTTACCACCCTTATCTAAGATGACATCACTTTTCCTAAGTTCCAGGACCTTGAAAAGATACCGACATAGTTCTGCATTAGCCTCCCCTTCTGATGGAGGTGCAGCAATAGCTACATTTATGTGGTCAGTTGTCACATCTGTTATGGCATTTTGTTTGGAGCCAGGTTTGGCATGAATGGCTATTGTGATGGAACCATTCTGATCAACTGCCACAGGTCCAGTGGGAGGAAGTGGTTTCACTGGCTCCTTATTCTGGCCTTTCTCCTTCTTGGGCATCCCTGCGCCAGAAGCGAGTCTGGCCACTGCTGCCTTGGCGCTGACCCAGGCCCCGTCAGCCCAGTGGTAGAAACAGCGCATGAGTCACTGGGTCTTCGCCCAGAATAAAAGCCTTAATAAGATTTTTTAATAATCATTTTGTTTAATTTAGACCCACACCCTCTATTTATCTATATCCCTTTTAGATGTTGCCATAAGTATAGAATTCTCAATATTAATAGGTATCAGCTTCCCATATAGGAATGCAAACAGTTTGCTCTTATTGAATAACAAGTTATGTGTGTGTGTCTTTTTGTTTGTGTGTGTGTGTTTTTTGCCTGTTTACCTTTCTATGTCTCTCTTGAGTCTTGTAATTGGAGGTTGAATTTTCCATTGAGTTCTGGTTTTTTCACCAGGAAGATTTGGAAGTCTGTTATATCATTGAACGACCATATCCTTGCCTGGAATATTACGCTCAGTTTCGCTGGATAGCTGATCCTTGGTTGTAACCTGAGCTCTTTTGCCTTGCAAAATATCACATTCCTAAACCTCTGTTCTTTCAGTGTAGAAGCTGCCAGATACTGTGTGATCCTCACTGTACTTCCATGATATTCGAATTGTTTCTTTCTGGCTGCTTGTAGTATTTTCTCCTTTACCTGATAGCTCTAGAATTTGGCTACAACATTTTGTGGACTTTTCAATTTGAGATCTCTTTCAGGAGGTGTCTGGTGGATTCTCTTGATTTCTATTTTACACTCTGGTTCTAGTATCTCAGGGCAGTTTTCCTTGATGAGCTCTTGGAAGATGTTGTGCAAGCTCATTTTTTCATCATGATTTTCTGATAAACCAATAATTCTCAGATTCTTTCTGAGAATTGAGATATTTTACCTCTTTTTCTAACTTTTCATTCTTGATATTTTGTTTGATTCTTGGTGCCTCATAAAGTCATTAGCTTCAATTTTGTTGATTCTAATTTTTAGCAAATTATTTTCCTTAGTTTTTGAAGCTCCTTTTCCATATGTTCAGATTTCATTTTTAGTTCACACATTTTTCTTTAGAGCTGTTTTCTTCATTGTAATGTTTTTCTAATTTTGCAATTTTGATTTTAAAAGAATTATTCGTTTTATCTTCTGCCTCTCTAATGTGGTTTTCAAAGTTCTTTTTGAGCTCATCTAAGAATGCTTTCTGTGCTTGGGACCAGTTCATATTCCCTGCTGAGGCTTCAGCTGTGGGTGTGGAGTCAATACTGTCTCCTTCTGAATTTGGTTCCTCCCTTTCACAATAATAGGATTCTAGAGTCTTTGTCTTTGCAGTCTGTTTTTTACTCATTTTGAAGCATGGCCTTAGCTAGCCCTTCTTATAGGGCTCCCAAGCCTTTACTGCTTAAAATTTTGCTCTGGGACAATAATTATTGTGTTTTCAGGGTCAGCGGAAGGGATTGGAGCAGACAGGATTCACTCTGCCATCCTGGTCCCTGGAAGTTAAGATAGGTGCTTTTTAAATTTCTAGGCTGTGAGTTGGTAGTCCCAGGAGTAGCTGCTGCCACTGCCACTGCCACAGGCCCTTCATTTGTCTCTTATCCAGCTCTGTTAGATCTCAGCCCTGTGGTGATAGGCCTGGGGCTGGCCCTTGTGGTTGATGGATTAACTTGTTCCACATTGGCCAGGCCTTATTCGAGCCTCTGCGAAGTGTTTTTAAGTTTTTGAGTTAAATTTTTGAGTTCTAAATTTTTTCCCTCTCTCCCTCATATTCCCCTTTCCTTAAAGGTAAGCAGTTTGATATCGGTTGTATATGAATAATCATGCAAAATATAAAGAATAAGCACAGATAAAGAGGAAACAAAAACTATTACTTTTTGCAGATGATATGATGATTTACTTAGAGAGAACCCTAAAGAGTCAACTGAAAAACTGAATCAAAACAACAACTTCAACAAAGTTTCAGGATATAAAATAAATAGACACAAATCACCAGTATTCCTATATATTACCAACATAACTCACCAGGAAGAGATAGATAAATTACATTTAAAATAATTATAAATAGAATAAAATACTTGGGAGTCAGTCTACCTGCCAAGTCATACATAGGAACTGTATGAATACAATTACAAAGCACTTTTCACAAAAAGACATATTAATAACATTTGACAAATATGAATTGCTTATAGATAGACCTATGAATATCACAAAAGTGACTCTGCTACCTACATTAATTTACTTATTCAGTACTATAGCAAATTACCAAAGAATTGCTTTATAGAGCTAGAAAAAAAGTGATTTTTAAAAAATTCACCAGGAGGAACAAAGGGTTAAGAATATCAAGAGAAGGTGGGATGGGAGGGAGGGAAATATAGTCAGTCTTGTACTATATATCTACTATGGTAATGTTTTGCATAGCTACACATGTACAGCATATACTGAGTTGCTTATCTTCCTTTTAAAATCAAATTTAAAATATATATATAAACACTATGATTAATACTATTTTGCATATAATTGGCAGATAAGATGTGCAGGCAATGGGGGGAGGGGATTCACCTCACCCTACTGGAAAAGTCAAAGGGGGTATGGGAGAAGAGATGGGAGAGAACAGATTGGATGAGGGTATATCCTGTATGACTGTTATTCTGGGGTGGTGGGTAGGGGAAAAATGGGGAAAAATTGTAACTCAAAATCTGATGGAAATGAATGATGTAAACCAGAAGTTAATAAAGCATTTGGGAAAAAAAAAGAATATCAATGGGGAAAAAATAGGAAGGAATGGGGGCCCAGCAGTTGCAGATTTCAAACTATTCTTCTAAGTTGTAATTGTCAAAACAATTTGGTACTGGATAAGAAATATAAATGGAAAAAACTGGGTACATAATATATAAAAATAAATGAGCACACTAACCTGGTGTTTGATAAATCTAAAGATCCTAGTTATTGGGACAAGAACTCACTCTTCAACAAAAACTATCAGGAAAACTGGAAAGTGGTCTGGCTGAAGCTATTTATAGACCAACATCTGACACCATATACTGATAGAAACTCAAAATGAGTATATGATTTAAACATAAAGAGTAACATCATAAACAAATTCAGTGATGCATGGAAGAAATTACCTGTCAGATCTGTGGGGGAAGATTTAATGACCAAAAAAGATAGAGAAGTTCGTAGGAAGTGAAAATGAATAATTTTGATGACATAAAAGTAAAAAGGTTTTGTATAAATAAAACCAAATGCAGCTAAAGTTAGAAGAAAACTAAGAAATATCTTTGCTGTAAGTTTCTCTGATAAAGGTCTCATTTTTCAAATATATAGGGGATTGAGTCAAATTTAGAAGAATAAGAGCCATTCTCTGATAAAAAGCCAAAGAATATGAATAGACAGTTTTCAGAGGGAGAAATCTAGGCTATTAATAGCCATATAAAATGTTTTAAATCATTAATAATTAGGGGAGGCTAGGTGGCACAGTGAATGGAGCACTGGTCCTGAAGTCAGGAGGACCTGAGTTCAAATCTGGCCTCAGACACTTAACATTTACTAGCCATGTGACTTGGGGCAAGTCACTTAATCCAATTGCCCCTCAAAAAAAAAAAAGAGCAAAAAAAATCACTAATAATTAGGAAGTAAAAATTAAACCAATTCTGAAGTACCACTTCACATTCATTAGATTGGTTAAGATGACAGAAAAGGAAAATAACAAATACTGGAGGGGATGTGGGGAAAAAAGGTACACTAATGCATTGTCGATGAAGCTGTGAACTAGTCCAACCAGTCTAGAAAACAATTTGGAACTCTGCTTAAAAAGCTATTAAGGTATTCACCACTACTAAGTCTTTACCCCAAAGATATCAAAGAAAAAAGAAATGAATCCATATGGACAAAAATATTGAGAGCAGCTCTTTTGATGGTGGCAAAGATTTGGAAACTGAAGGGATGCCCATCAATTGGGGAATGGCTATATAAGTTATGGCATATGAATGCAAGTGATGTAGGGAATGATTTCAGAAAAATCTGGGAAGATTTCTATGAGTTGATGCAAAGTGAAGTGACCAGAATAGTGGCGATATTATAACCAATTTCAAAAGACTAAGTAAGTCTGATCAACATGATGAACAAACACAATTCCAAAAGACTACCTTAAAATAGAAAACTGAATTAGAGTGGAGATTGAAACATATTCTTTCTTTCTTTTGAACATGGTTAGTGTGAGAATCTATTTCTAACAACTATACATATATGTAATTTTTTTTTTACCTTCTCAATGGGTGAGGGAGGGTAGAGGAGGGAATTTGAAACTGAAAATAAAATTGAATTTTAAAAAATGTAAGGAGTGGGGAGAAAAGAAGATGGGGCAGGGGAGAAACAGGAAAGGGTAAAGAGGAAAGAATATGAGAGCCTCTCCCTTATAAGAGCAATCCCCTCTCAGATCCTATCCCTAGTTCCCAAAATGAAATTCTCTGATGCTGCCCTGCTCAGCTGTGGAAAATATCTCCAGCTTTTTTTAGTCTCCAAAAGTGTAGTAGTTAGCTTGTTTGGTTGGCTAATCAGCTGTTTTTCTTGACCCAATCAAAGAGGTTCACCAGGCTTAAACCATCTTGCATATACATTTAAAACTTCACATGTGTGACTATATTTTGTTATTACACTAACTGAAGGGAGAATCACATAACCCCATTTCCTTTCATACTTGGGGGTGGGATCTGTTTTTGTTCTCATACCTCCAGTTCTTAGAGTAGTGCCTTGCAGTGTTTTATTAAATTTATTAAAATCAATACTGATTTATTAATTAAATACTCCACACGAGGTCTATAATGGTCTCTAAACTCTGCTGAGTTTGACACTGCTAATCATTTTCCTACTTCTTGAAATTCTTGAAAGTGGGCAGAGAAGCTGAGATGACATTGATCTGAAATACTGGAAGTGAATACAAAAAGCCTTCAGCAATGAGGACTATTTAAGTTTGTAGTTGTGGGTGATGATGCCATTGGTAAGACATGTCTTCTGATTTCATATACAACAAACAAATTTCCATCTGAATATGCACCAATGGTATTTGACAGCTATGCAGACACGGTTACGATTGGTGGCGAGCCATATACTCTTGGACTGTTTGATACTGTAGGACAGGAAGATTATGACAGATTATGACCCCTCAATTATCCACAGACAAATGTGTTTCTTGCTTGTTTTTCAGTGGTATCCCCATTCTCATTTGAAAATGTGAAAGAAAAGTGGGTACCAGAGATTACTCACCACTGTCCAAAGACTCCTTTCTTGCTTGTTGGGACCCAGACTCATCTCAGAGATGACCCTTCTACTACTGAGAAACTTGCCAAGGACAAACAGAAGCCCATCATCACTCCAGAGACTGTTGAAAAGCTGACCCAAGACCCAAAGGCTGTCAGATATATGGAGTGTTCTGAACTTACACGGAAAGGCCTAAATTATTAATATTTGATGAGGTGATACTGGCTGCCCTACCACCTTGGAAACCAAAGAAGAGTTGCAGGGTGTGTACTGCTGTGAATATCCCAGCAGAGCCCCCTCTGCAAAGCTGGTGTCAGCATCATACTAAAAGCAACGTTAAATCAAACTTAAGAGAAATTGAAACTTGTTTTTGCAATAATGACAAATGCCCTGTACCCACTCCCCACACTCTAGTGTGACACGTGGCCTATTGGGCCCCCCCCCCAGTTTCTCCCAAATCAGTTTAAATGCTAGTTAATTTTGAGTAATTATGTATTGTCAGAAAACTGATCAGTAAGTTTTTTTTTTATTTTTGTTGACTGGTTTTATTTTTTAATTTTTTTGGTTTAAAAGCAAGACATGCTTGTGATAATTCTGTAAGACTAATTCTAGGCTCAAAATTTTTGAAGCTGCTTCTTGGTGCCAACCTGGCAAGTAATCTGGGCCTTCTTAGGGTTTTTTTTTATTAACCTATTAGCCAGCAGATAATTTTTTGTGTTTTTTTTTTTGAGGGGGGTTGGTGGTTTGGAGGTGAGGAAAGAGGTTGGATTCTACTTCCCAGATATGGTTCAGGAAACAGATAATTCCCCTCCTGGTATTCTTTTTTTTTTTTTTTAAAGCAATTAGGGTTAAGTAACTTGCTCAAGGTTATACAGCCAGTCATTATTTATGTGTGGGTGCTCATTTTCTGAGGCTGGATCCGATCTCAGGTCATCCCAACTCCGAGGCCGGCGCCCTTACTCACTGCGCCACCTAGCCACCCCCTCCTGGTATTCTTTAGGAAAGATTATAGGGAATGCTCCCCCTCAATAATTTAGACTCCTTTTTAAAAGTTGCCTTTTTGTTCCTCACTCTGAGTAAGGTCCAGTGTTTAACGAAACCATCCCAAGTGGGGTGAAGCATGTATTGCTCCTTCCTCCCCCTCTATATGGGTTGCACTGAATTCTTAACTACAATATTGAGATTTGCCACTTGCTGCTTTTGAGGTTAAAGTTCAAACTTTTTTCATCAATAAGTGAAGAAAAGAGGGGCGGCTAGGTGGCGCAGTGAATAGAGCGCTGGCCCTGGAGTCAGAAGGACCTGAGTTCTGAGCCGGCCTCAGACACTTAATCCACACAAACAAAAACCTAGCCTTGTAACCTTGGGCAAGTTACTTAACCCCAATTGCCCTAAAGGGGCGGCTAGGTGGCGCAGTGAGTAAGAGCGCCGGTCTCGGAGTTGGGATGACCCGAGATCAAATCCGGCCTCAGAAAATGAGCACCCACACATAAATAATGACTAGCCGTGTAACCTTGAGCAAGTTACTTAACCCCAATTGCTTTAAAAAAAAAATAAGTGAAGAAAAGTCTGTACCTTTGGAACCACACTGGATGGGTTTAGATTGAATTTTTAAAAGAAAATCTTGTTTTGTTTTCCTGCCGCTCCTGGTCTAATCTGTTGAACCAAGATGTGCAGTTTATTATGGTCCATCAAACACAGCTGATGAAGCTGGTGTGTTGAGAAGAAAGGTTAACAGGAGTGGTGCTGGCAGATGAAGGTTTACAAAATGATTCTGATCATTTTCAAGAGACCTTGGGATGGACAGCCAACTTCATGAAGGAGCTTGGTGGGAGGGAGACACAATCCCATAGGGACCAGTTGGGGAATCCCCTTTATCTGTACTTTGCATATGAGAAACCCCAGAACTAGTAGAGGGGCTCTAATATAAAAATCATGGGAAGAAAAAAATTCTTGAAAGATGTTTTATAGGTTCTTATTTCTCTGACTGGTCATTTTCTTCTGACCTTTTTTTCTAGTATTCCCTCTGTGTGGATATCTAATATGATGCTTATATCTTTGCTTTCTCCTGCTACATTCATTCTTTCAGAAGACTTATCCGCTCACTTCTACTCTCATCCATATGCTACTGGTTCCCAAATGTACATTTCTAGATCCCTAACTCCCATCCCTAGCTCATCTTGCCTAGATTACTGTCAAAAGGCTTTGGACTGGTTATTGCCTTTAGTCCTTCCCTGATCCCCAGTTCCAAATCTCTATTACACATTGCTGCCATATTAATCTTCCTAAGAGACTGCTTAAGTGTTTATTTCCATTAGTGTTACAACTTAATACGACCTCTTGTTGTCTATTGTTTTTTGTCAAAGAATCATAGGATTGAGAGCTGGAAAGATTCAAGTCCAGCGATATTCATCAGTCTGGCGTGCAAAGTTCTCCAACAACTGAAACTGCTTTATATATTCTGTTATCTCCCACTATGCCATACTTTTTTCCATTAGATGGGTTTCCATCTTGTGCCCCTGACAAATACACACACACACACACACACACACACCCCTTGGTCATGCCTCTTCCTGTGTCTTTGCTTAAGCTGTTCCCCTGCCTAGAGTTATCTCTCTTCTTCCTTTCCTCTCTGTCAATCATATGATTATAGATTTAACACCATCTAGTCCAACCCCCTCATCTTACAGATAAGAAAACTGAGGCTCAGAGATATCACATAGGAAGGACATGATGGAGGCAGGACTTTAAGTTAGGTCCTCTGAATCCAAGTCGAGGACTTTTCTCTGTACCACGATGCTTGTCCATATCCTGTACTTAACGTTATGACCTATCTTGAGTCTCAACTGTTTCCCTAACAACCCATAAGAAACACAATTATATCTCCCCCTCCTGAATTCCTGTGGATTAGATTATAAAATTAGAGAAAGCATTTATTAACCCCTTAACCATGCCAGGCATCATACTAAGTATTGAGAATACAAACAAGAAATTGGGGGGGGGGGAAGGGGAGGAGAGAGAAAGGGGCGGGGAGAGAGAGAGATAGTGCCCTTGCATTTAAGGAACTGACATTCTAATGAGCGAAGACAACACATGTTGCTTGTCCTTCATTTTGAAGAGAACCAATGACATCACAATGTCGGGGTCATTATACAGTGTATTTGGCTATGGCTGATCAGTTCGATACAAGCTCAGAAGGTTCTACCACAGGTCAGGCACAAGGCCTTTTAGAACATTTGGGATGGAGATATCTCTGTGTTTGCACAGCTAACATTTCCTTTGTACTATTGCAATTCTGCTTTGATCATAGAGCACAGCACCCTCTGATGCAGACACACAATGCTTGGGTGATCCTGTGCCGATGTTGTACATGTCTCACACGAGCAATACTAAAGTTCTTCAGAAAGACTTTGAGTGTGTCCTTGTATTGCTTCTTCTGACTTCTGTATGAGCACTTGCCTTCTGTGAGTTCTCTGTAAAAATAGTCTTTTAGGTAAGCATGCATTTGGCATTCATGCTATGTGGCCAGCCCTTTGTAGTTGTGCTTTATGTATTAGAGTTTGAATGCTTGACAGTTCAACTCAAGAAAGGACCTCAGGGTTCAGTACCTTATCTTGCCAGATGATCTTCAGAATCTTCCTAAGACAATTCAGGCAGAAGCGGTTCAGTTTTCTGGCATGATGCTTGTAAACTGTCCAGGTTTCATAGGCATACAGCAATGAAGTCAGCACAACAGCTCTGTAGACCTTCAGTTTGGTAGGCAGCATAATACTTCTTCTCTCTGGCACTTTCTTTTGGAGCCTCCCAAATATTGAGCTAGCTCTGGCAATGTGTAGGTCAATGTCATCATCTATGTGTACATCCCTGGAAAGTACACCACCAAGTAAATAACTTATCCATAGCATTAAAAATTTCTCCATTTACTGTGACTGTTGGTTCCACATATAGATAACATGGTGCTCTCTGGTGGAAAATTTCTGTTTTGGTGTTGTCAGGTTAAAATTAGCACAAGCAGCACAGAGAGTCAAGCCCAACTCTGTTGCATTTCAGCTTCAGAGACTGCATTGAGTGAACAATCATTTGCAAACAAAGTCTTCTCCACTTTAGTTTTAACTTGTAGCTTCCTGTCACCTAACTCTCACCCATGGCTCTAAGAAGGTGTAGCATAGGCAGCAGTCACACCCTGGTAGAACCATCTTGGCAGATGAGCTAAACTAGGTTGAGGGTAGCTGTTGGTGAGTTAGGGAGACAACACATAAAAGGAAGATGAAAAGGGGGTGGGGGAGGTACCTGCCCACGGGCCAGGTAGAAAATTAAGTTATGTCATGTTTAGTCATGTCCAACTCTTCATGATCCCAATTGGAGTTTTCTTGGCAAAGATACTAGAGTAGTTTACCATGTACTTCTCCAGCTCATTTCTACAAATGAGGAGACTGAGGCAGAGTTAAGAGCCTTGCTCAGGGTCACACAGCTAGTAAATGTCTGACACCAGATTTTAACTCAATGATTCTGATTCCAAGTCAGAGTACCACCTTGTTGTCTTCTTAGGTAGAAAAGTAGTCCAGAGAATAAGGAGTTTTCTGGGGGCTATGCTGAAGCCAAGTTAGAGATGAGGTACTTCCTCAAATGGAGATTCTGATAAAGTACTCACCCATAGGTGGAAGAAGCTGCAGGGGCAGAGGCAAAGGCATCTCTAGCAGGAGAAGGCAGCAATGATAGTTGGTGCTACACAATCTAGCTTTTGATTATGCAATAATAAAATAATAATAACGAATGAATGTATCATTCCTTAGTTTTTTTGCAATGTGTCTTTTTGATCCTCTCAGGTCATAAACTCCTAGAGTATAGACCATTATCTTCTATATCTTGTGTCTCACCAAGACTCTTGAATAGGACTAGACTCTGAGTATGTTCTTAATTTTAATTTTTTTTTCTTTTTGGAGTGGGGAAGGTAGGGCAATTGGGGTCAAGTGACTTGCCCAAAGTCACATGGCTAGTTTTGTGTTGTGTCTGAAGCCGGATTTGAACTCAGATCCTCCTGACTCCAGGGCTGGTGCTCTATTCACTGTGCCACCTAGCTGCCCCTGAGTATGTTCTTAATAGACATGCATTTACTTCTGGAATTTACAGATATGGTAAGATTTTAGAAGATGTATCAGAATTGATTAGTTAATCAATGAAGAAGCTTACTGAGCTTCCTATAACTATGTTACTGTGCTTACTTCTTTTATGCATTCCTTCCAACAACATAGATTATAGATATACACCCCCCCTCACCCCACTATGCCATCTTACCTTGTGTGAGTCTTTTCCAAATATTCCCATAGACAGTGTCTCTCCCTACTTCCCATTCTGGGAACAGAGTCTAACTTTAACATAAAGTTAAAAGTTAAGAAATAGGCTGGAAAAATGAACAAGCAACAAAATAGAACCTGATCATAAAAGTGTCTGTAGTGACAGGGACATAAACTCAGAATATGTCAGGATCCCCATGCCAAGACCACCCCTCTCTTTTCATTCCTCTTTTTTTTTTTTAACTATTAGAAACACCCTGTTTTCCAGAGCTAAAGCCCAGCAAGCAAGTGTGGCATAACAATAACATGAGTTTGGCATAACAATAGTCCTTTGTAATCACCCTCTAGATAAACTCTACTCCCCAAAATTGCAGAATTATTTCACACCAGCCCCACATAGTCCCTGAGTTCAGACAAGCACTTGCAGGAACCTTGAAAAAGTGGGTCTCCTTGGTATAAGAGCAGACTTTGGCATATGTGTCTAGTTTACCTCCTCCAAGGAGGAATAAAAAATGCTTTTTGCTTATAACCACAGTTAGCTCTTTTGTTTTGTTTTTTAGAGTTAACAGTTAGAGTACTACTTCTGTGAACTGTTTGGTATTTTTCAGAGTTAACAATGGTTGCATAAACTCTGTGACTCTTTGGTCATTTATTGTCAGGGTTTGACAAAGACAGTGATTTCAAAATAGCTACAAGCAAAGCCTCAAATAAAAAATTTGAATTAGACACAAACCAAACAAGAATTCTTGAAGAAGCTAAAAAAATGATTTTAAAAAATAAGAGTGATAGAGGAAAGATTGGGAAAAAAAATTAGAGTAATGCAAGAAAAATTATGAAAAGACATGAGACCAAATTCTGCCATATATTCTCTACAACAGGTCTGCCCAAAGCTTTTTGGGGGTGTGGGGTAGAAGGGTGGAGGAAGGAGTTGGTACAAGGCTTTCTTTCGCATATCTTGACTTTGTGTGATTATCAATGGATATCTTTCAAGCTGACCATCAGTAATCCTTCAGGGCAGCCAGGTGGCATTGCATCGTGACTCAGGAAGATTTAAGTCAAAATATTTCCTCAGACCCTCACTAGTCATGTGACCCTGAGCAAGTCATTTAACTGCTGTCTGCCTCAGTTGCCTCAACCGTAAAATGAGTTTAATAATAACACTTACCTCTCAGGGTTGTTGTGAGGATCAGATGAGATATTTGTAAAATATTTAACACAGTGCCTACCATGTTCTAAGTACTCAATGAATGCTTCCTTCCTTCTTTTCTCACTTTGTGACCAACTTGCTATTTTTTTTTCTGGTCATGTCTGATGATACATTTTACTTCTCTTGTGCAATTACTAATTGGCATTATGCTTCAGCCTACAGTTCTGCCCACCATGCATTCTCCATTGTACCTGGGGTACAGCTTTTCATTCTTTCAAGAAAGTAGCATTCTGGGAATGGCTAAACAAGTTGTGGTATATGAATGTAATGGAATATTATTGTTCTATAAGAAATGAGGAGGTGATGGATTTCACAATTACCTGGAGAGACTTATACAAACTGATGCTGAGCGAGAAGAGTAGAATCAGAAGAAATTTGTATACAATCACAGACATACCATATCTGTGATGACCAACTATGATAGACTGGACTCTTTTCAGCAATGCAGTGATATAAGTCAATCCTGAAAGACTCAAGAAAGTGAGAAAAGCGCCATCCAGAGATATGACTAGAAAGAACTGAGCCTGAATCCTGATGGAAGCAAACTAAATGATCTTTTTCTTTTCGTTGTTTGGTTTTACTTCTTCCTTACCATCTTTCATCCCACCTAGTACAATACGCCTTTGTAATTGGAATAATGTCTAATATGAATGCATTTGCAGATCTTATAGTGGACTATATGCTGTCGTGGGGGGAGGGGGGAGGGAAGTAAAGGAAATTTGAAAATCAAGGAACTATGGAATTGAATCTTGTTAACTGAAACTAAACTAATAAATTAATTTAAAAAAAAAAGAAAGTAGCATTTTGGATTAGACTTCTGGGAGCCAAAATGGTGGAGTAAGCAGTAAATCACTTTAACTCTCTCATATTCACCTCCAAACAACCCTAAAATAGTGCCCCAGAAGAAATCTTAGAACAGCAGAATCAGCAAAAAGATGGAATTAAATAATCTTTTAGACCAAGAAACTTGGGAATATTGGCAAGAAAGGTCTGTCTTGGGGTGGCTAGGTGGCACAGTGAATAGAGCACTGGCCCTGGAGTCAGGAGGACCTGAGTTCAAATCTGACCTCAGACACTTAACACAAAAAACTATCCTTGTGACCTTGGGCAAGTCATTTAACCCCAAATGCCCTCCAAAAAGAAAAAAAAAAGTCTGTCTCATTGGGGTAAAAGGGGAGTGTAATCCAGGATAGGAAGCATCCCAGAAAGCCAGCAGCAAGCCCTACCTCAGCAAACCAATGGGAGATCCTGAGCTCCAGTGCAGTAGAATAGGCAGATACAAACACCAGGACCTGCCACATTTATAACCAGTGCATAGCCAGGGAATGGGCAGTCTCTAGCTCTGAGAACTGCCACATGTTTCAGCATAGCCCTAGGCAAACACCCTCCAGTAGACAGACCACCATGTGCTTCAGTATAGTCCCCAGGAAACACAGAACCCTCTCCACTCTAGACTCAGCATATGCCAGACACAAGTACTAGGACTCTGGCCTAACACTGGGTGAGCTGCCAGACCCCTACAGCCTCCAGGAATACCAGTGACTCCCTACTCTATTCCCACAGCACAGCATCAGACATGAGGGTTTGCCATAGGCCTCAAGACAACATCAGTGCAGCACCAGGTAAATAGCTACAGTCTGCAGCTGCTGGCATATAAGTCTGAGACAGTGCCCCTTCCATCCTAGGCTCAGAATTCAAATTTCAAAAAAAGGTAAAAGGCCAAAAAAGATGAGCAAACAACAACAACAAAAAGAATGGGACCACAGAAAGATATTACAGTGACAGGGAAGATCAAAACACAAACTCAGAAAAGGACAACAATGTCAAAACGCCTATGGGCAAAATGTCAAAGAAAAATGGGAAGTGGTCTCAATCCCAAAAAGAACTCATGGAAAGAGCTTAAAAAAGTGCTTTAAAATCATATAAGAGAGGTAGAAGAAAAACTGGAAAAAGAAATGAGAGTAATGCAAGACAATTATGAAGAAAGAGTCATCAACTTGGAAAACAAAAACAACTGCTTAAGAAGTAGAATTACCAATGAAAAGGAGATACAAATATCCACTGAAGAAAACATTTCCTTAAAAAGTACAATTGACCAAATGGAAAAGGAAGTACAAAAGCTGAGGAAAACAACTTTAAAAGTTAGAATTGGCCAAGTGGATGCTAATGATTCTATGATACATGAAGAATCAATCAGATAAATTCAAAAGAATTAAAAAAATAGTAAAAAATGTAAAATAACTTATTGGGAAAACAACTGACGTAGAAAATAGATCCAGGAGAAACAATGTCATAATCCTTGGACTACCTGAAAGCCATAATCAAAAGGAGCACCTGGACAACATGTTTCAAGAAATTATCAAGGAAAACTGCCTTGATATCTTGGAACCAGAAAGCAAAATATGCATTGAAAGAATTCAGTGATCACCTCAGGAAAGAGATCCCAAAATAAAAACTCCAAGAAACATTATAGCCAAATTATAGAACTATAAGGTCAAGGAAAAAGTACTTCAAGTGGCCAGAAAGAAACAATTCAAATATTGGAGAGTCACAGCCAGGATTACACAGGACTTAGCAGGTGTGACATTAAAGGATCTGAGGTCATGGAACATGACATTCTAGAAGGCAAAGGCAAACAACCAAGAATCACCTACCTGGCAAAATTAAGCATAACACTTCAAGGGGAAAAATGGCCATTCAGTGAAATAGAAGGATTTCAAGCTTTCATAAGGAGGAGACCAGAACTGAACAAAAAAAGATACATTTCCAACATCAAGACCCAAGAGAAGCCTAAAAAGGTAAAAAGGGAAAAGAAAACATATGGGATTCAGTAGAGCTGAACTGTTTACATCACTACATTGGGAAGATGATACTGTAATTCTCAAAAATTGTGCCACTAATATTACAGGTAGAAGGGATATAAATAGACAGAGAGTACAGGTATAAGGTGAATTTGAGGGAATGACATAAAATAAGTAAGGGGTATGAAAGAAGAGGGCACTGGGAGCAAAAGGAA
The DNA here is from genome assembly GCA_011680675.1 of Gymnobelideus leadbeateri. NCBI lineage: Eukaryota > Metazoa > Chordata > Mammalia > Diprotodontia > Petauridae > Gymnobelideus > Gymnobelideus leadbeateri. The sequence goes on from WOXC01000322.1 coordinate 133,116, forward strand.
GGGAGAGGCAGAATGGGGTAAATTATTTCACACGAAGAGGCAAGAAAAACCTATTAAAGTGGAGGAAAAGATGGGAGGGTAGGTAATGGGCATTGCTTGAACCTTACTCTCATCCATAGTGGCTCAAAGAAGGAATACTATACACAAGGAGGTGAATATAGAAATCTATCTTACCCAACAGGAAAGTAGGAGCGGAGCGGATTAAAGGCAGGACTGAAAGTAGACCAAGGGAGGTGGTAGACAGAAGCAAAACACTATCTAGAAAACAGAATCAAAAGAATGAAAAAAAATAGAAGAGAATATAAATGATTTAATAGCCAGACTGCCTGAAAAGTATGATTAAAAAAAGAATCGATACAATATTACAAGAAAGTATCAAGGAACATCACCCAGTTCTAGAACAGTTCTAGAACAAGAAGGCAAGGCAAAAATAGAAAAAATCCACTGATCACCACTTAAAAGAGATCCCATGAGGAAAGCTTACAGGAATATTAAAGCCAAGTTTCAAGGCTTCCAGGTTTAGGAGAAAATATTAGAAACAACGAGAAAAAAAAATTCAAATACCATGTAGCTATAGTAAGGATTGCACAAGACATAGCAGCTACTACATAGAAGGTCTGTGTAATGGCAAGCACAGAAGTAGTTCACACCTTGTTTCAGCTATTGAATTAACACCTTGTTTCAGCTCAAGTTTCTTTTGCGCCTTGTATTAAGTCTGTTAAGAAACAGAACTTGTGAACCCCACAACTTGTGAATCCTAGAACTCATGAACTCCTGCAACAGGAAGGGGAGGAACTAATGACCATATATAAGGAGAATTTCCAGGCCAGAGAGGGAAGAACTGAAAAGAAGACTCTTGTGATGTCAGAGTCAAGGAGAAAACTTGTGGTATCCCAGCACCTGTTTGTCTGTTCTGTCTGTGTTGATGTTTCTTTGTGATACTTTGTACAGTAGCCCTGGGACCTTACTGAAAGCCCTGAAATAGGATTTTCTGGTTGAATGTTTACAGAAGTCCTGGAGGAGGGTTTTGGAGGTCCTGGGACTTTACAGATGATTTGTGCTGACCTCTTGGACCTTGTTTGTGGGTCTGTGTTGATTTCTATGTTGATGATTTGTGTTGAGTTCTCAGACCTTGTTGGTGGGTCTGAGTTGATTTCACAGGCAGATAGTGAATTGATGATGGTGCCGGCAATGTAAATGAATATTATTGTGGCTCTGTTAAGCTTTGTTTTCCCAGAAACAGGAAATATGAAGGACTTGAGGTGGACTGGACACTGTGAGCTTCAATATAGAACAGGAACAGGACAAAGAACTAGACAAGGAGCTGGATAAGGAACTGGCAGCTGCCTGCCTTTGAACCCAGGTGACAGTTGGATCTAGGACCATGGAAGAGGAACCATGGAAGCTGAGAGCCAGCCTTGAGTCAAGCTGAAAGAAGAGTTTACTTGGATACTGTGTGGTGACTGAGATGATTATGATTTACTTGTGATTGAGGGTTGGATGGCCTGTGTATTCTCCTCTACCCCTTAAGAGGTTACTGAATAGTGACTGATGACTGAGTAGTGACTGATGATTGAATAGTGATTGATTTGTAACTTAGTGTGCCCCATGGGTGCAGGACTTTGACCTTTTGTACTTTATGATTGAATGATTGATTTACTAAGTGATTGATTGACTAAATGATTGTACTTTGTTCAAATCTATGTGACCACTTTGGTGAAAACTATGTGGCCATTTTAGTAATAAGTTGTTGAGTTATTATGTCATTGTGAATGCTGTATTTTTATTTTCTGTGATAAGTTGTAACATTGTGAATGCTGTACCTTGATTTTCTGTGAATGTTCTACTCTGATTTGTTACTGAATAAATAGAGTGTTCACTATACTATATAATCAGAACCTTGAAAGCTGTTCACAGCAGCAGTCCTCTGGAAAGCTGCTCATGAGTGGCTTTACAGTCTGTAGATCTTGGAATACTATATATCATAGGGCAAAAGAGCTGGGTTTACAACCAAGGGTAACTTAATCAACAAAGTTAAGTATAATCTTGAATGAAAAAAAAATGGACCTTTAACAAACTGAGAGACTTTCTTGTATTTGTGACAAAAACAGCAAAACTTAAGGGGTAATTTGACATATAACATCCTGGAAAAATATAAAATAAATACTAAGGACTGATTATAAGGGGCTCAATAAGGTCAAATCATTTACTTCTCATATATGAAATATTATCAGTTTTATTATATTGTCATTTTTATGTGGGTAGTTTGAAAGAAAGGCTTAGGCTGAACTGAGTATGATGGAGTGATTCTAAAAAAATAAGATTGTGTAGGGAGGGATAAGTAGTAGCAATTATCTCATGCAAGTGAGACAAAAAAGGAAAAATTGACACAGAAGAAACTAGTAGGAAGGATGGTGGGTAGTTCTAAAACCTTACTCTCATCAAGAATGGGTTAAAGAGTGAACAGCATAAGTATCTAGAAGAGTATAAAAGTCTTCCATATTCAGAAAGAAATAAGAAGGCAAGGGGATAGGCTTGGGGGAGAGGATAAGGGAGGGATTCTTGGAGGGGTAGATAGGTTAAGAAATAGGGTAGAAGTAAAGCAAAGAAGTGAGGAGAGATAGGAATATGGTGAGAAGAATAGTGAGGAAAAATAGGAAGGAGGAAATATATACAACAAGTAATTATAGCTTAGAATGTAAATGGGATGAATTTACTCATAAAATGGAAACTGATGGCGTATTAAAAATTTGAATTCAACAATATGTTTCTTTCAAGAAATGCTATAAAAATGAGATAAACACACAAATATAAAATAAAGGTCAAAAATAGAATTTATTATATAAAAAAGCAGGAGTGTAATCATGAGTCCAGATAAAGTTAAAATTAAAATAGATTTAATCAAATGAGAAAAATAGGGAAACTATACTATGTGTCAGCCATATTATTCAATATTGTTTTATACCATTTAAAATAACTAGACAGTATAAAATCCTGAGAGTATACCTGCCAAAACAGATATAGGAACTATATGAATGTAAACATGAAGCACTTTTTATACAAATAGACTTAGAGCTAATTAATTGAAATAATATTTATTGCTTATGGGTAGATAAAGCCAATATAATTTAAAAACAGCAATTTTACCTAATTAATCTATTTATGTAATGTCATTCCAATTAAATTACTAAAAATTATTTTGAGTTAGTAAAAATAATAACAAAATTCATTTAGAAGAACAAACGGTCAGGAACTTCAAAGAAAAAAGGGGGAAAAAGATGTAAAGGAGGCAGATCTGATAGTATCAGACCTTAAAACATATTATAAGGTGAGAGCATTGTTAAAGTGCAAAATGGATCATTTTGCTTATTCTAAACTAAAATTTTCTTGTATAAACAAAACCTATGTAGCCAAGAGTAGAAGGAATGCAGACAAATGGGGGAAAAATAAGCTTTCATAGACAGTCTCAAAGATAGAATGGGATTGGGTTGGAATATTGCTGTGGTGTAGGAAATGATGAGCTGGTTATTTTAGAAAAACATGGAAAGACTTGGACTTATGAAAGAAGAGGCTATCTACCTTCAGAGAAATAGATTACAACTAGAAAGAAATAAGAAATATGCATAGTATGGTCTTACATATATCTTACATATACATATACATATGAGTGTATATGTATAGATATGTGTATGTTTATAGATATCTGTATATATGTGAAATATATATGTGTGTATACATATAGATATGCATCTATATATAATATACACACATGTGCGTATGTATATATATTATATATATGCACTTAATTAAGGCCTTCTTGGGGTGGGGCGAATGAAGTAAAAAGTGCACAGGAGAGAACAAAGAAAACCTACAAGGAAGCAAAGAAAAGCTGGACAGTTTTGAAAACAATGTGTAGTATTTATTATATAGGTTTTCTTGAAATGGAAATTTATTGCTCATATTGAATCCTCTCTTATATTCTGCTTTCTACATGACAATGTCTTTTTTTCCTTTTCTTATTTTGTACTTAAGTTTAAAATATATTTAAAAACAAAACAAAATAAAAACCACTGTCAAGGAGGGAAAAGGTGAAAGGAGAAAGGACAAACAGTAGAAAAAGTAGGATGGAAGGGAATATACACAATTAGCAATCTAATTGCTGTGAATGTGAATGGGATGAACTCTTCCACAAAATGTATACAAATAGCAGAGAGGAGCAAAACCTAGAATCCTATAATATGTTGTTTACAAGAAACACACCTGAAGCAGAGAGACAAATGCAGAGTAAAAGTAAGGGGGTGGAACAGAATCTACTATGATTCATCTGAAGTAAAAAAAAAAAAAAAAGCAGGAGTAGCAATTCTGATCTCAAACAAAGCAAAATCAAAAAATAGACCCAATTAAAAGAGATAAGGAAGGAAACAACATCTTGCTAAAAAGTATCTTATAAGGACAATGAAGTAATATCAATACTAAACATATATGCATCAAGTAACATAACATCCAATTTTTTTTTTTTACCATTTACAAAGGACACTGTATTTGCACAACGTTCATTACAGGCTTAAACATTATTTTGGCTAATGTTCCTATCACACAATTGATGATCACGAGGTTCCTTTATAATCGAGGCATCGGAGCTGTGGGGGCAGCTTGCTTAATCCTCTTCTGAAAACAGCATCTCCACCAGACTGGCTTTCTGACACTCTGACTCCACCAGCTTCTGAGGCGTCCCGTACTTGAGCAAGGTCGGCATGGCGGTCAAATGGAGATTCTTCTTGAACTCATTGTTGGGATCTTTCCAGCCTGCACGCAATCGGGGCACCAGCTGCGGCCCTCGGCGTCCTTGTCTCCCGTGAAGTAGACGAAGATGGTCTTGTCCCTGTGCCACTGCCCCGCAGAAGTCGCCGAAGCCCGAGACACGCACCTCCTCGTACGGGGCCATGCCGGGCTCGGCCAACATCCAAATTCTTAAAGGAGAAGTTGAGTTAAAGGTTCATGACCAAAAAAGATAGAGCATTATGAAATATAAAATACATAATTTTAATTATGTTAAATTAAAAAAGTGTTTGCACAAACAAACCAGTGCAACCAAGATTAGAAGGAAAGCAGAAAGCTGAGGAATACTTTTTTGGCAGGGGTTGGGGGAAGGCAGGGCAATTGGGGTTAAGTGACTTGCCCAAGGTCACATAGCTATTAAGTGTCTGAGACCAGTTTTGAACTCATGTCCTCCTCACTCCAGGGCCATTGCTCTATTCACTGTGCCACCTAGCTGCCCCACTGAGAAATTATCTTTACAGCAAGTGTCTTGATAAAGGCCTCATTCCTCAAATATATAGAGAACTGAGTCAAATTTCTAGGAATACAAGCCATTTCCGAACTGATAAATGATCAAAGGATATGAACAGGTAGTTTTCAAATGAAGAAATCAAAGCTATCTATAGGCATATGAAGAAGTGCTCTGATCACTTTTGATTAGAGAAATGCAAATTAAAACAACTCTGAGGTACTACCTCAAACCTATCAGATTGGCTAATATGACAAAAAAGAAAAAATGATAAATGTTGGAGAGGATGTGAGAAAATTGGGACACTAATGCACTGTTGGTGGAGTTATGAACTGATCCAACCATTCTGGAGAACAATTTGGAGCTATGCCCAAAGGGCAACCAAACTGTCATATACTTTGATCTAGCAATACCACTACTAGGTCTGTATTCCAAAGAGATCATAAAAAGGGAAAAGGACCTATATGTGCAAAAATATTTATAGCAGCCTTTTTTGTGGTGGCAAAATATTGGAAATTGAGGGGATGCCCATCAATTTAGGAATCTGAACAAGTTATAGTATATGAATGTAATGGAATACTATTGTGCAATAAGAATATGAATAGGCAGATTTCAGAAAAACCTGGAAAGACTTATACGAACTAATGCAAATTGAAATGAGCAGAACCAGGAAAACACTGTACACAGTATCAGCAACATTGTATGATGATCAACTATGAATGACTCAGCTCTTCTCAGCAACACAGTGATCCAGTGGTTGATGGTAAATGCTATCCACATCCAGATAAAGAACTGATGGACTCTGAATGTAGATCGAAGCATACTTTTTTCATTTCTTTATTTTTTTATGTTTTTTTTCTTTTGATTTGTTTCTTCTTTCACATCTGTGACTAATATGGAAATGTGTTTTACATGATTGTACATGTATAACCTATATAAAATTGCCTACCATTTTAGGAATAGGAGGGAAGGAGGAAGGGAGAAAAATTTGGAACTCAAAATCTTCTAAAAATGAATACTAAAAATTGTCTTGATGTACAATTGGGAAAAAATATTTTAAAATTAGGGAAAAAAGAATGTAGCATTCTATGACTTACAGTAATATGTCATAATTAGAAGAATATTGATGCTAATAAGTTAGAACTTAGTTTCAGGGAGAAATTTGTAACATTGAAAAGCATGTACAATATCCTAAAGGTAATCCAGCTTGCTTTCCTACTTTTTCTCCAGTTCTGAGCCAGGGTCACACTGTCTGGGTGTAGAAAACAAGACGATCCTATTGAGGTTAGATTATAGGCTTTAGAACCACAGAGAGCTTTAGAAATTATCTGGTCTAAACTTCTAGTTTTGTATATAAGGAAACAGGTTTAGAAAAATGAAGCAACTTGCCTAGGGTCACACAGTTATATTTTTGAAAGACAAATCCATACATGGTCTGTCTTTGGTTAGTTCCTTACCTCACCTTGAATATGTAATTCTCTTCTCTTCCCTTCTCAGCTGCCGCCTCTCCCCCCCCCCCCCTTTTCTCTCCTCTTCAACAATGGAAACCTGTACCTAGGAATTTCACTCCACAGGTCTCTGTAACTAAGCATGTTTTCATTATCTGCCTCATCTCCTTCAGCAGTCTAGATATTCTTTGTCTTTTAAATAAACTGGTAGATTTAATTTAGACATATTACAGTTACTTCCCAAAAAACAATGCACCTTTATCCCCATTGTATTTTTTATTCTAAGCAGTATATTTCAGCCTGTGACAGAAATGCATTTCTTAGCTCCTGCCTCTCACCTTCTCTACAAAGCTGGCTTTCCCATCTAGCCTTCCATCTCTACAACTATTGCCACTTTATTTTATTTTGTTATAAACTTATTTTTAGTTTTCAACATTCACTTTTTGTAGGATTTTGAGTTCTAACTTTTCCCCCTTTCCTCCTCTACTGCTTCCCCAAGATGGCATGTAATCTGATAATAGGCTATACATTTACAATCACATTGATCATGCTGTGAAAGAAGGATCAGTACAAAATGGAAAAACCATGAGAAAGAAAAAACAAAGAACAATAGTATACTTCAATCTGCATTCAGACTTCATAGTTTGTGTTGCCACTTTAATGACCAGAAGCTGCTCCCAAAACAAACCATCCCATGCTCCACTTGAGAGCAGGGACAGATGCCCTCTGACTGCATGGTGATGAAAAGAGTTAATAGGTTGCTAGGCTGAAACTCCCTGCATATCCATAGAGGGGAAATCCCAATTCTTCAAATCTCTCTCTTCCCTGGCTGCCTTTTAGTGAAGAGGACCGCTGCTGCTGCTGCTGCTCTGTGTGTGTGTGTGTGTGTGTGTGTGTGTGTGTGTGTGTGTATGTGTGTGTGTGTGTGTGTGTGTGTATTGGTGGTGGTGGCAGCAGCAGTCCATTTCTCACTTGGTCTCTGTGTTCATGAGATACTCACATATTTTTCTGTGGTCACAATGTGAGGAAAGACAGGTGGAAAGGACAGTCAGAGTGTGTCACTAGTTTTCTCTGCTTGTTGGAAGAACTGGACCTTCTGTGGCAAACTTATGGGATTGTAGTTTGTATTGTAGAAGAGAATATTCAGATTGATGCTATGATCTCGTAGAGGTGTATGGGAGTGTCCAGGAAGGACTAGCATCTCTGGCATGAGGCCCTGCCAACCCCTTTTCAGGGCTGCTCATCTACCTTTGGTATCCAACTTTCACTCAACTCTCACCTGTGGTTCCAACAAGCTATAGTATGTACAGTGATCACAACCTGGTAAAGCCATCTCAACAGACTGGCTAAATCAGGTTGAGGGTAACTGACAGGCCTCAAACCCAAAAGTGGGTTAGGGGGATGTCTACCCCAAGCATGTGAAGACTTCCCCTGGCAGAATGGGCAGATGAGAACAATTTGTTCCAGTGAAAGCCATGAGAGTGACTGAAGCAAGCATTGTGGAGTCCTTAGAGCTTGGTGAGCCATCAAAGACACCAAGCTTGTTCACTGCATCCAGAACCTTCCACAGTCTTGTCTTGCCACTGGACTTCACAGAGTCTGGAAGAGAGAGTGAAGCTGATGATTTTGTACAAGTCTGACTCATTTAAATCCAACTCATGAGCAAGAATGATGTCATTGCGACTAACTTTGATAGACTGGGTTCCTCTCAGCAATGCAAGGTATAAAACAATTACAAAAGACTCATGATGGAAAGGGATATCCATATCCAGAGAAAGAACTACAGAGTCCGAATGCAGATTGAAGCAAACTACTTGCTCTCTCTCTTTTGTGTTTTGTTTCATTTTGTCCCTTCTTTCTCATTGTTCATGCCATTGGTTATAGTCCTTTTTTATAACTTGACTAATGTTCAATATTTTGTGGAACCTATATTTGATTGCATGCTGCCATGGGTGGGAGGGAAGAGGAGGGGGAAAGGGAGAAAATTTGAAACTCAAGGGATTGTGGAACTGAATGTTATAAACTAAAAGTGAATAAATAAGTTTAAATTTAAAAAAAGAAAGGTCATTGGTCTTCTCTAAGAGGAAGGACAAACAAGATAGATCCATCTGAGTATTATGAGTATACATCTTCTTTGGGGAAATTCAAGATTATAGATCTAGAACATGAAAGGACCTTAAAAGATCATCTAGTGTAGTCCTCTAATTTTATTTCCATTAAAATGTAAGTACCTTGAAAGCAGACTATTTTTTTGCTTTTCATCTTTAGCATTTAATACAGTGACAATGATAGTTGACTGACTGACTGATAACACCACTTTCAAGTGGCAAGTTTAGATGGTATTACCACATCTCTGGAAACTCTCAGGAGCCTGCTCACTGTGGTCCCAGGAAAACAGTCCTAGCTTCTGATCTTTCAAGTAGAATGGGATTACAAAGGATCTTCACAGTTCTCCTCGATTTTAAAGAAAATAACCTGGCACCTGGCCTATTCAAGCACAACCTTCTTCTATTCAGGAGGCCAGAGGTCAAAGGTTTTGAAGTTCTAAGGGAACAGGTAGGTTGGGAACAGACTACTTTATGAAACATCATTGCTGAAGGTCAGTGTCACAAATCTTGGATTCAAATTCTCCTGACCCTGTGTGACTTTAAGCAAAGCAGTCTTTACCCATCTACTCCTAAAAGGGGATTAAATTTGTTCCTGGTGAATCAGCATTCATTAGAAGTCTAGCATATTCAGAAAGAATAGGTACCCAAAAAAAGGAAGGTAATGTAATACATGGGGAAAAAAACACTGATGAGTCAGGAGATTTAGATTCCAATCTTGACCCTGGTGCTTACTTTTGTGACCTTGGTTAAGTCACTTTACCTGTCCTTGACCTCATTTTCCTCTTGCTGAACGTGGTGGTCTCTGAGAGCCCCTCCAGCTCTAGAGCTTTGATCCTATGGTTTTTTATCCCAGGAAAAGACTGAACCTTTGTTGGACACTGTCATCTCAACATGTGCCTCCTTCTTCTGGGGAGGCATAGGGCAAAGAAATGCTGGACCTGAAATCTGGAAAATTTGGATTCAAATCCTGCTTCTGATTCTCACTAACTGTGTATTTGACCATGTTGACCCTTCATTTGTAAAATGGAGATTGTAGTATCTTGGAGTTGTTGTGTAGTGCTCAAATAAGATAATATATATGGAAAGTATTTTGCAAACCTAAAGGTCAAATGTCAGATATTATTATTACCCTAACTAGTATTAAACTGAACAGCCTACATAAGAAATGACATGACACATGTTGGAAAGAGGCCTGGGATATGGAAGTAGAGGACTGGGGTTCAGTTCTTGCTCTGTACTTATTACCTGGGTCATCTTATATTTGTAGTGACAAAGATCTGGAAACAAAGGTGTTGTTCACCAATTGAAGAATGGCCATACCACACATTATGGTAGGTAGACTGGATAGAGCACTGGACATAGAGTCAGGAACACCTGAGTTCAAATCCAACTTCAGATGCTCACTATCTGTGTGACCCTGGGTAAGTCATACATACTCTCTTTAATCCTCTGGAGAAGGAAATGACAAACCACTCCAGTATCTTTGCCAAGAAAACTACAAAAAGCAGTCACAAAGAGTTAGGCATGACCAAACAACAAGAAGAAGCAATGTAGCAAAAGTAAATAATTTTGAAAGACTTAAGAACTCTGGCCAATGCAGTGATCAATCATTTCAGAGGGCTAGTGATGAAGAATGCTACCTACCTCCTGACAGAGAGGTGATGCAGAATGAGACACAATTCCTTATGTGGTCAATGCTGAATTTGCTTGACTACACCCATTTCTTACAAGGGTTTTCTTTTTTTCTTTATTGGAGTGAGGAAAGTAGGAGGGAGGGAAAATAAAAGTTTGTTAATTAAAAAAAAAAGTAGGTTTGAAGTCTGCTCCAGTTGCTACAGCAACTTAATTTTAGCTTAATTTTTGTTTGGCTATTACTGAAAGAGGGTCTGTTGAGCATTAGAGTGTATTAATTATATAAAATAATGCAATGTGACCCCATAGTTTAAGTAACTGATTGACAGGTGTCCTCCGGGTTTGAACCCTATCTCCTGTACTTTTTAACCCTATTTCCCAAGATAAGTCACTTGGTCACTCTGGGGGTCCACTTTCCTCATCTATAAAATGGGAAAAAGATTAATACTTGTATATTATTATCCGATTATCCAATCTTTTGTCAAATCTTGTTTCAGCTTTCTAAATGAGTCTCTTGCTTCAAGTCTTTCAAGTTCCAATCCATTTTTGAATGAGTTACTAGATCAATTTTCCTAAATCTCAGGTCTGACCAGGTCATCCCTCACTCCTGGAATTATCTCTCTCTTCATCTCTGCCTCCTGGCTACCAGGCTTCCTTCAAGAGTCAGCTCCTATCCTGTCTTCTGCAGGAGGCATTTCCAGCTCCTTCTGCCTGCTAGCACCATCCTTCTGAGTTAACACTATATATCTTGCGTTGTTCCACCTTAGGAATGTTGTATATCCTCTCCCCTTTCTTGAGGCCCAGGACTACGTTTTTGCTTTTCTTTGTCTCCTCGGCACCTAGCACAGTAGCACAGTCCCTGGCACGCAGTAAACGCTTAACAAATGCTTGTTGACTTGTTAGCTCACCTGCAGCACTTGAGGTTGTTGTGAAAACTAAGGAGACTATGGAATAAATGCGAAGTACTTTAAGAAACTTAAATCTCTACAAAAGTTGACCCATTTGGGTTACAAAATCGCCATCGGTTTCTGCTTACAAAATGCATCGTTTCTAACGCTGGTATTCATAACCATCTTGTGAGCTGAGTAATTCAGCTGAAGAAATCTCTGAGTCCGCTCAAGTTCCTACTCCTGGGTAGGTCTCTTGCATCCCAAGTTCTGGTTCTTTCCACCGGATCACGTAACGTAGTCCTAAACTGGGGGTTTGGTCCTGGCTAGGTCTCGCTCTACTCCTCGAGGACTTTCGAGGAGAGGCTGGGCTGGGGGCGCGGCCCAGCTGGGCAAAGTTTGCCCGAATTTTTTTTTTTTTTTGCGAGATTTGTCCCGAGGGGGCGGGGCAGGAGGCGGGGCCGGGCCAACCCCGGGCCAGAGAGGAGGCCACACCCTGAAACTACCTGAGACCTTGGAGGAAGAGTAAGAGTGAGAGCGAGAGTGAGAGAGGGCTTCTAGTGGACTTTGGATTCGGAGCCGACCCAGCGCTGCCGAGTGTCGGTGTCCGGGAAGGAGGGCTGAGCGGAGTGAGGCCAGGAACCCACCAAGCGGAGCAGCAATCCTTGGGGCGCTCCTCTTCCCATTTCCTCCGCCTCCGGCTCGGCTCGCGTGGTTTCTGCAGAGCCGCAGCCCCGGCTGCGATGGGAGCCGGCTGCCAGCCGGGAGTGCGTTGCTGAGAACCCCCTCCTGGTTCCTTTGGTGGGGCAGCCCTTTCTCACACCTTTCCATCAGGGACCATGAAGAGCAACCAAGTTCAGAAGGGCAGAGGCGGCAAGAAGGACCTCAGCGCCGGGCTTAAGTACAGCCATCAATCCCAGGTGAGAGTGGGGCCCAGTGTCCAGTCCCCCTGCAGCTCCGAGCCGTCGGGGGCGCTCCCCAGGATCTCTAGGGGCCCTGCCCCGCCCCTCGGGGCGGCAGTTGTGGGGAAACTTAAACAAGTTGGTGTGGAGGCGGCTGCTTTCCGATTTGGGGGGGGCTGCTTCCTGCTTAGGTTGGGAAGCCCCTTCTAGCCGGTCAGGGTAACAATAGCTCCCCTCCCCCAGGCAGACGCCGCCCCGTCTTCTCGGCTTCTTTCGGGTTCTCACCCTGCGCTGCGTTCCTTCCCTGGCTCCCCCGACCGGAGGGGGAGGGAGTCCTGCACTGGTGTCAAAGTATCCCCTTTGAGGGTCAGAAAGTGCTCCCCGCCCCCGGTCCCTTCCATCCCGCTCCGGCTGGCACTGGAGGCCGCCGAAGCGGAGGCGGGAGGAATTGTAGGAGTTTCTTGCTACCTTCCTCTTTTTCTTTCCTGGCCTGGGCTGAGGCCACCTCATCTTCCCCCAACCCCGGGCCTCTCCAGCCCGGTCCGTGGGTCTTTGGAAAGCGAAGCCGCTGGCTTTTCCCCCTTTTGTTTGTGGCGGGCCCTTGCCGGACAGGTTGAATTTCCTGTTTGGCAGGTGCCTGGCCTCTACCTGGTGAAGGCAGGCAGGACTGAGGCTGTGGGATCGTGGATACGCGCCAGATCTTTGAGGAGCAAACCCCAACCTTGGGACACCCACTGAAAGAAAGCGGGGGCGTTTAGTTATATAAACCTGAAAATAAATGAGTAGTTAAAAATGTTTAGAGCCTGCATATGGAAAGGACCTTTAGGTCTGTACCAACTTTTCAGTTTTGCATCTTCCCTCCTATGCTTGCCTCCCCAGCTTTACTCTGCTCTGCTGCCTAAAGCTCTGTCAGCATCACTGAACCATGCTTTAGCATGTGGATAAAGGAAGCCCTGGTGTTTAAACTAAACCCAGATTGGGGTTTGGAGGGGAGGGAAGAAAGAAGGAAGGAGGAGAGAACACTTTCCTTTTGGATTTTAAAATTCCATTCTTGAATTTGGAATATTATCACCCCTTCGAGAATATTCCCCCAGTTGAGAATTTTTTCTTCTCTGAGAAGGAAACTTGGGGGTTCTGTTTTGCAGTTTAGAGGGACTGCAATTGGTTAGTGCAGCATGGAGGCCTAGACCTGGACCTTTGTAGGACTTCTCTGGGTGCAGATGATCTCAGAGATAGTAAGTATTATTGGGTTTTCTGGCCACGTTGTATTAAAACAAATTCTTAAATATAGATTCCCACCCTCAGCCTCCCTCCCGGAATCCACAAGCCTGTGGTTGTAGGGAACTTCCTGTGTGAAAATTGATGCAGATTTGCAACTTCCCTGTAACTTAAAGCCTTAGAGGATAGTTCAGGGGCACTGAAGGGTTAGGGGACCTGCCCTATTCACACAGGTAATGTGTCTAAGGAAGAACTACCCCTAAGGCTGAGTCTCTACCTATTACATCATAAAGGCAAAATGAAGATATAAGGCAGAAAACTCAAGCAGGTTAATTGTGAAAAGATGAATAACTCCTCCAAAAATCTCTAAATAGAATAATAGAATTTCAGAGCTGGAAAGGATCTTAGCAGTCATCTCATCCAATCTATGCATGAAAGCTTATCTTGCTTCTCCAGCTCTGCTACAAGGTGAGGGGAAAGTGAGGGGAAATCCAGCTCTTACAAGGCAACCCCTTCACATTTGGGCGGGCCTACTGATGAAGGAAATTTTCCTGACACCAAAACTGGATTTATCTCTTTACAACTTCTACACATTGCTCCTGGTTCTGCCCTCTGGGGTCAATAGTTCTGCATGAGAACCTTTCAGATATCTGATATTAGATAGTTATGCCTCTGTCTCTGTCTCTCCCCCTCTCCTCCCCCATTCTCCCTCTGTCTCCCCCGCCTTTTTCTCTTACCCTCCCTCTCTCCCCACCCCTTTTTACAAGCTAAACATGCCCCATTCCTTCAGCCAATCCTCACAGACACTTTTTTGTCCTCCTGATAGGGGACATGTAGCAGTTTCTCTTCAGCTTTTCCCCCCTACTTTGCACTGACTGGTGAGTTCCTCAGTCTAGAGATCACCTGGTAGGGAAAAGTTCTCTAGAAACACAGGTAGGCACTTAATTCTGCAATTTATAGTCGTTGCTGCTTGGAATGTCAAAAGAGAAAGCAGCCTGTCTGTGGTCACACAGCCATTCTGATCCTATCATCTGTTTTTCCACTATTCCATGATACCTTCCTTATGCTATGGAAAGAAAAAACCCAGTGTAGGACTTGTTCATTCTCAATGTAGACACAGCACTCTCACTCACAGTCCCAAGTGATATCCAGGTAACCAAATCTAACATTTCTGTCTCCCTGGGCCATATTTTCAGTTAGGAGCCTTTGCTACAGTGGAAGGGATGGAAGAGTCATATTACCATACCCTCTTCTTCCTTTGCTCTCCTGGACATGTGCTTCCTTTTTGTGGTAGACACAGCTGTTGTTCTGGACCCCAGGTTCCAGTGGCAGATTTCTGAAACATTTCTTACCTTGTTACCTGTTTTTTTCCCCCTTCCCATATCACATTCTGAGGTATTGAGCTTCCGGAGGGGTAGGTTCTAGGACTGCCTTAGCTGGTTGTTGTCCTTCATTCTCGAGGACTAAAATGATATCACTACCTTTTTTTTTTTTTAAATATAAACAATTGAGGTTAAGTAACTTGGTCAAGGTTGCATGGCTAGTTATTTATGTGTGGGTGCTAATTATCGGAGGCCAGAACCAATCCCTGGTCCTTCCTAATCTGGGCCGGGGCTCTTACTGAGCCTCTTAGCCGACCCATAAGGAAAAGTCCAGTGATTCTAAATCAAATTAGGTCCCAAAGCATTTTTTTTTGCTTTTTTTTTTTTTTTTTTTGAAGGGGGGAAGGTAGAACAATTGGGGTAAAGTGACTTTCCCAAGGACACGTGGCTAGTTTTGTGTTAAATATCTGAGGTCAAATTTGAACTCAGGTCCTCCTGACTCCAGGGCCAGTTGCTCTATTCACTGTGCCACCTAGCTGCCCCAGAAATCACTTTCTTAGAGTCAAGTTTCAGTGCACCTGACTGTGACTGATCAGGTCAGTATGAGTTTGGAATAATTTACCACAGGTTGGGCACAAATAATCCATGTGAACATTGGGGTGGATTCTCTAAATTTGTGCATCTTGAGTTTCTTTTAAGGTACTTCAATTCTGCTTTGCTTATAGAGCACAGCACCTTCTCTGATGAGGACACACCATGCTGGGTGGTCCTGTGCCAGTGTCTCCCATGTCACAAGTCAGTTCCCAAGTTCTTAAGAGAGACCTTGAGAGTGTCCTTGTATTGCTTCTGACCACCATATGAACACCTGCCCGGTGTGAGTTCTCCATAAAATAGTCTTTTAGGCAGACTTAGCTACACAAACATTAAGGGACAACTGAAATCTGAGTCCTGTGGTTTTCTTTTCTTTCTCATTCATTGAGAAAGGAAGTGTGGTCAAGAGCAGGTTCCCAGATAGACTTTAGTTTCTGGCAGATACCACCCTTGCAGTGCTACACATTTACTCACTTATCTTTTTGTTTTCCTTAGAGTAATTGTGGTGTTTATTATTTCCTGTTAATTGCCTCCTTGGGCCTCAGCCTCCTGCCTTCTCAGCAGAGGGCCAGTTATTTGTTATTTTAAGGTTGTTATTCTCCTGTGCCTACAAGTCATCTGTTCTTCCCATCTTTCTTTCTTTTGGGGATGGCCTCCTGCTGACAATGGAAACCTTGGTCTCATTTATTTTTATAATCTCTCAGTTCAATTTAATACACACTTGTGCATTTCCTTTTTCCAGGGCACTGTGCTAGGTGCTGGGGAGATGCAGAGTCCTATATAATCAAGTGAAGCGTACAACAAATAAAATATAACAAAAGAAAACTAAATATATAAGAGATACAACATAGGAGAAAGAAAATATCATTATCTACTTGTGGTAGGGAGGTAAAGACGATCCTAGAAGAATTTATGGAGGAGGTGATACTTGAAAAGAATTTATGGAGGAGGTGAGACTTGAAGAAATAGGAATTCTTTGGGGGGAGTTTATAATTGAAGATTCTAAAAGTACATTTAGTTGGGGCAGCTAGGTGGGGACAGTGAATAGAGCACTAGCCCTGGAGTCAGGGGGACCTGAGTTCAAATCTGGTCTCAGACACTTAACACTTACTAGCTGTGTGATCTTGGGCAAGTTACTTAACTCCAATTGCCCTGCCTTCCCCCCTCCTAAAAAAGCAAAAAATAAATACATTTAGTATTAAGTAGAGCTTATATTAGAGTGTATGCTCTTTTGGGGAGGGGGGAGAAGACGAAGGGGGAGAAAATTTAAAACTCGAAATTTTATGGAAGTGAATGTTGAAAACTAAAAACAAATTAATTATTTAAAAATACATTTAGAGGACATTTTTTAAATATCATCTGCCTTTGTCAGTATAGCTTTATAGTACATATTTTACACTGTGTTATTGTGGGGAACAAATAAGTTAATGGATATAAAGCAGTCCCAGAAAGTTGTGATATTAAAGAAAATCAAAGAAAGAAAAAAATTGTGTGACAAAACTAAGTAATGTATCCAGAAATAATCTGGCATATGCATTGTTCCATACCTATCATGCCTTATACCCACCCTAACCACTTAGTCATGCCAAAAAAGATGGAAGAACCTTTTGAAATATCTTCTTTGGGACCAAATTTGGTCATGATTTAACATCACTCAGTTTCAGTCATTTTGTTGTTCTTTCTATTTACATTGTACTCATTGTGTGTCTTGTTTTCCTGGTTTGCAGCCATTCATATAAATATTCCACTTCTCTGTATTCATCATAGTCATCATGGGTTTTTTTTTTTTGTTTGTTTATTTGTTTTACAACACACTGATAATATTCATTACATTCATGTACCACAACTGCTTTAAGTCATTGAAGGGTAGAATTTCAATAGGTGGAGACAGATGTGTTGGGGAAGAAAATGATATTTCAAGTGTAATGATAAATATGGACAAAGGCTAATTTGGCTGGAATATAGCATACATATAGGAAAACGTGAAATAAAGCTGGGGAAGTTTGGTGACACTGGATTGTTTAAGGCCTTGAATGTCAGGCTAAAGAGTTTACCTTTTGTTAGGCAACAAGAATTTTTTGAAAAAAAAAAAAGAATGACATGAGAAGCAGTAGTCTGGGCAAATCACTTAACCTCTATTTTCTCATCTGTAAAATGGGAATCATGAAAGCACGCACCCCCCCAGGGTTGTTGTAAGGATAAATGAAATGATATTTTAAAAGCAGTTTGCAAGCCTTAAAATGTTATGTAAATGCTAGCTGTTATTATTAGTCATTTGCCCTTTCTGAGCCTTATTTTCTTCATCTGTAAAATGGGGATAATGATACATCTAGTGCTTGGTTGTGGTGAGGATCAAATGAAATAATGTGTGTAAGGCATTTTGTAAACCTTGAAGTGATATATAAATGTCAGTGATTATTGTTATCTTCCTCATCAGGTTTGTGCTTAACAAAGAATAATCTGCTATTTGTATGAAGGGTGGATTGAAATGGAATGGAAACTGGTTTGGAGGATATTGTAATGGTCTAAGTGGGAGGTAATGAAGGCCTGAACTAGGGTGGTGGCAGTGAGAACAGAAGGGAAATGGGCATCATGGTGGAGCAGTGGGAATACAGCATTTGGAGCTAGAAGACTTGACTTGAAATCCAGGCTCTGCTAATTATGGATGCCTGTGCATGTGCTTTAGTTTCTTCCAGACTCTATTTCTTCACTTATAAAAATGAGGCCATTGGACTAGATGATCTTTCAAGATACACACACACACACACACACACACACACACACACACACACACGTATATATACATATGTGTGTATATACATATACGTGTGTATGTATGTATGTATAATACACACACACACACATATATGTATCCCTAAAGTCTATGATCTATAAAGGGACAGATCCAAGAGATATTGGGGGTGCAGAATGAATATAACTTGTCAACTAATAATTATGATAATAGCTGACATCTCTATAGCTCTTCAAGTTATACAGAAGTGTTTCTTGCCCATTATCTTAGTTTCTTACAACCCTGGGAAGGCTAAGGAAACCTAGGTTTCAAAGTCAAGTGACTTACCCATGATTACACAGCTAGGAAATGTCAGATCAGGAATTCTGAAAAATGAGAAAGTTGTGTGTCAGTTCCAAATATGTGTTTGTTACTCATTGTCATCAGATTTGTGGATAACACTTATCTGCCAAGTTTTTATGAAGGGTAGAATCATGCTTTTCTATGATGTCACAAACTTTCTCCCTAGTTCCCTTTCTCCATATAGTATAGAAGCTTATATTCACTGTCCAAGGTTATCATTAAGCTTCTCTAGACTACCAAACCTCTTTAATTATTCCTAGCCTTTCTTATCTACTGATGCATCTTCTCCATTCCACAGAAGCAAGTTCATCAATTCCATTATTCAGCCAACATGGTTGGTTGAGCACCTACTATGTGCAAAAATATCCTGAGAAATATAAAGGAGTCTCTGTTGTACATAATAGATTTGTAGTTTCATATGCGACCATCTTATTTTTTCCTATTCTTCTATGTTATGGGAATACTTGTTTTATTTCTTAAGTTCAGAATAAAATAAAAAATTTTAAAAAGGAGTCTTTATGCTTCCTGAGACCTTATTTTGTCTAGGAGTGTGATATAGTTGAAGGGATACTTACTAGCTATGGCAAAACATTTTTATGCCTCAGTTTTCTCCTTTGTAAAGTGGGAATAACAATACACTAGCTAATTTGTAGAGTTGTTTGTGAATAAAATGTTTTAAAATCATAAAGCATTTCATAAATGTGAGCACTTGTTATTGGTGGTAGGGGAGATAATTCTGATGCACAGGAGAATATAAAAGTGCAAGTAGGTCGGTACAGAGTAGTGAGGGGATCACTTCCGTCAGGGCATGATCAATCAAGTCATGCTTCAGTGAGAGTAGACAGCACTCGAGCTGGCCTAGAAGGATGGACAGGTGGAGCTGGAGAGAGAGAGATAGTTGAGGTGGAAGGAATAGTATGAACAAAAGTAAGGAAGTGGCCAAGCTTAGAGCATGTATTTGGATGGTCCAATAAAGAGCATAGAGTACAGGAGGGAAAATAGCGGGAGTTAAAGGTAGAATCATATTTTGGAACCAAATCATCAAGGGTCCTAAGTGCCAGGTAAAAGAGTTTGGACTTTCTCCTTACACAAAAAGAAACTATTGAATATTTTTGTTCGATGAGGCTTGATCTGATTAAAACTGCTTTAAAACTCTTCCCTTTCCATCCCATTATCTTATCCATTTAAAGTCTAGTTCATAAGGTGCCATCTTTGTGAAGCTGTTTCTGATTTTCTTTTTCTTTTTTTTTTGGAGGGCAATTGGGTTTTTTTGTTTGTGTGTGCGTTAAGTGTCTGAGGCTGGATCCGAACTCAGGTCCTTCTGACTCCAGGGCCGACACTACTCACTGCGCCACCTAGCGCCCCCCCATGTTCTTGATTTTCTAATAGCCTTTCCACCTCCACTTTCTAGCTTTCTTCACGTCTCAGCTAAAATCTCACCTTCTGTTGGAAAGCTTTCCTGATCTCCCTTAATGTTAGTGCCTTCCCTTTGTAGATTTTCTCCAATTTTTCTTTTTGTACGTAGTTATTTGCATTAGACCGAGAACATCTTAAGAGCAAGAACTTTCTTTTGCCTTTTTTTTCCTCCTGTGCTTAGCACAGTGCCTGGCACATAGTAGGCACTTAAAATATTTATTGACTTAACTGACTGACAATCCTGAAACTGTTGTGATCTCTACTTCATCTGGACTCTTGTAACATACTTTTTTCATGGTACATAGCACATGCTAATGCCTATTTTTTTAAAAATACTTGTCCTATCTTCTCCTACTAGCTTCTAAGGGGAGATAGGCATAGAGCCCAGTTTTACTTCTTTCCCTATCCCCTTTTGCATCTCCATTGGTGCCTTGTGCATAGTATGGTGCTTGGAAATATTTGTTAAATAGATTTGAATACCACTGTCCTAGGCAGTAGGCAAGGGGAGAATGACAACCAAAGGATTTTTATAGACTTGGATAATGTTCAAGTGAAAAGAGACTTAAGGTCATCTCAGCCAACACGTTTTACAGATGAGGAAATAAGTCTGAAAAGATTAAGGAGCTTGTCCAGTATAACTAACACAGGGACTAAATAACAAAGCTGTAATTTAAACCCACATCCTTAGATTCTTGGTATATCTTTCTTTATGTTGCACCATACTGATCATTTTGTCCAATCCACAATAAATTGAATAAACTGAAATCCAGAGGACTGTCCTAAATAATTTTCACAATATCACACATAATCAGAAAACTTAAAGCTTGCAAAGGACTTGATAAAGGAACAATTAAGCACTTAAAACAAGGTGCTTGTGGAGAGAATGAACCTTTGATTTTATTAGGTATAATAAACTCCCATTGTGGAAACCCCCTTCTTAGATGGAAATTGGCATCTTTAATTTGTCATAACTGTTAAATGTCTTGCCTATAGTATTTATGATAGGCAACAGTTGAACCTATATCTTATGCCTCTATAATAAGTATAATGGGAGATCATAAAAGTTCTTATCAAAAATATATATTCAAATCCTGCTTTTCTGGAGAGTGATGTGAAGATACCTCCACCCCAACCTTTCTTCTTTAAAATTGAGTCATTAGTCTCACTTTTATGTTTCTATGTTATAACAAACAGAAAGCCACACACACACAAGTAATGCTTATGCATAATGTGGACTTTATGTACCCACCTGTTCTGATGATGACCCAGCTGCTCTTGTGTCTTAGGTGTGGTTTTTTTGCATTTGGTACTTCCTGCAAACATTTACAAGACTGTCACTGGATCACATCCACTTGCTGGAAAGCTCTTGGGATTCTGCTCTCTAGGAGCATGTGATCTAAAATCACAGAATTTCAGAGCTGGAAGGGACCTCAGCAGCTACCTAGACCAACTCAATATGAAAAAAACAACCATCTTTGCAGCATAGTTGATAAGTGATTGACCAGACTTTGCCTGAAAACTTCCAGTAAGGGGAGGGGACCCCACCAGAGTCTGAGGCAGCCCATTCCACTTTAGGGCAGCTCTTAAGGTTAGGAAGCTTTTTCCTGACCTCAAGCCCAAAGAGGTTTTGCAACCCAGCTTAATGGCTAAAGAAATTGTGGTACATAGAATTAATTGAATGTTACTTTGTTGTAAGAAACAGTGAATATGATGAATACAGAGACCCATGGAAAGATTTACATGAACTGATGAAGAGTGAATTAAGCAGAGGCAGGGAAGCAATGTATACAATGTAATTTCGTAAATGGAAAGAACCACCCACAAAACAATCCAAAATGAGTATTGCAGGATTATAAAGAACAAGCATGTCCCCAAAGTTGAGATATGAGAAAACACCTTCCCTTACTCTTTTGCAGAGCTGGGGAGGTCCATGGGTGTTAATTAGATTTTTTCAATATATTAATCAGTACATTAATCAATTTTTCTCTTCCTCTTTTTCTTTTTCTCTTTGAAGAAAAATATTTGCTGCCAATTATATAGGTTTTACCAAATGCTTTTCAGAAAGTTTGGACCAATTCACAATTTCAACCAAAGCAGGTTGGAATTATACTTAAGAAAGTAACTAAAATAACTCACTAGGAAGGGGAGGGGAAAGAGGAAGTGATACTGGGGGAAATCTGGGTGACATCATAAAAATAAGAGATTAATAAATGATTAAATAAAGATTCCCATATCCTATAACTGATCCATAAATGGGATGGATGATAGTGATTTTGAAGTTCATAGAAGGACCTACAGATATTCTCATTTAAAGAACAAGTCAAGGGGGCTGCTAGGTGGCACAGTAAATAGAGCACCAGCCCTGGAGTCAGGAGGACCTGAGTTCAAATCTGGCCTCAGACACTAGACACTTAACTAGCCGTGTCACCTTGGGCAAGTCACTTAACTCCAATTGCCCTGCCCTCCCCCCTCCAGAAAAAAAGCAAAAAAAAAAAAAAGAACATTTCGAAGTGTGTTCTAAACTGGTGCCATCCTTCTGTCATGTACATGTGCACATTTGTATTGAAGATCCTTGACCCAAACTGCCTTAAACTCCTTGTCTTCTGCCTTTGGCCTCAGTTGGAATATTGGTCCCTTTTCACTTTTTCAGTCTCTTAGGCTTCCTCAGCCATTTACCCTTTCAGGGTAACTTTAGTGCTCTTATTCTCAATCTTTCTCTTCTTCAACCTCTAATTAGCAGTTAAGAAATCCTCATTCAGAAGTCTTAGACTTGTAGCCTTTTAGAATTAGAAGGAAACTGAGAGACCACACAGAATGGCAAGAGGACAGGACTTGGGACTCAAGAGAGCTGGGCTCGAGTCTTGGCAACTTCATAGCTATGTGGACTAAGGTGAGTTACTATGCCCTCAGTGCTCAGTTTTCTCATTGGTAAAACAGGAATAATAATATATATATTCTTAGCTCTCAGGGCTAGGTAGTGAGGAAAGTACTCAGTCTGTGGTTTTTTGTTTGTTTAAAATATTTATTATTATTATTATTATTTTTGGAGGGGGGAAGGCAGGACAATTGCAGTTAAGTGACTTGCCCAAGGTGACACGGCTAGTTAAGTGTCTAGTGTCTGAGGCCAGATTTGAACTCAGGTCCTCCTGACTCCAGGGCTGGTGCTCTATTCACTGTGCCACCTAGCTGCCCCAAATAGTTATTATTTTTATTGATTTCTTTTGTTTTTATATCACCTTAATGTCCAAATATATCTCTCCCCAACCACCCAGGGAGCCTCATAACAAAGAAAAAGAAAAAGGAAAAAGATAAAAGCGACAGCCAATACCTCAAACTGAGTATGTGCAGTGCTCTGCATCCATTATCCCCTATCCCCCATGAAGGGAGGGAGTTGTATTTTTTCATTTGTTCTTTAGGGATAAGCTTGGCTATAATTAGACAGTTTCTTTCCTTCCTTCCTTTTTCTCTCTCCTCTTTTCCCTTTCCTCCTTCCCTCCCTCCCTCCCTCCCTTCCTGCCTCATACTTTTGTTGTGTACATTTTTTTCTTGCTTCTGTTTAGACTTTGCATAAGTCTACCCGGATTTCACTGTAGTCTTCAGATCCATTGTTTCTTATGGTACAGTAATAGTTTTTTACATTTTTGTGCCACAGTTTGTGTATTCTTTCTGCAATCTATAGACATATACTTTGTTTCCAGTTATTTGCTTAAAGAGGTGCTGTGAATGTTCTGGTGCATATGGGACTCCTCTGTCTTTGATTTTCTTCAGGTATGTATAGGTCTGGCATTAGGATCTCTGGCTAGAAGATGAGGATGATGTTTTTAGTCACTTTCTTAAGTATAAGACTGCTTTGGTTGAAATTGTGAATTTGTTCAACCTTACTGAAAAGCATTTGATAAAACCTATATAAATGAGAGCTGTTATTATCTAGACCAGACCCCTCATTTTAATCTGTACTTAGATACCTCATTAAGCCTCAGTTTTCTCATTTATAAAATGAGGATAATAATGCCTGCCCAACCTGTTTTTCACAAAGTTGTTGTGAGCCTCAAATATGAGAACTTAACTACTGTATAAACCTTTAGATACTTTATACAATTTATATTACATATTATTTTATTATATTTATGTGTTTTCAGAGACTAGAACTCAGGCTGTTAGGATTTTCCCCCTCCCCCCCTTTTTTTTAATACCTCTTTGCCTCCTTCCTGAGGTGGTGCCTCACTCTTGGGCTGTCAGATCCTGGATTTACCCTCTCTTCCCTACTTCCCGCAGATACCCAAAGACTTGACTGCCCTGAGGCCTGACTCACAATGAGTGTTGCTTAGCAGGTATATACATGTCAATTAGTGTGCTTGTTAAGGAGACCTTTAGAACTTGCCTTATAGAATAGCTTGGACCCTGCAGGTCACTTGATGTTTGAGACTAGCTTTTCTTTAAACATCCCTTGATTGCTTTCCAAATTGTGCCTGGATTGTGCCTGGAAATGGCCAGAGCTAATCCTTCTCCATGAAAATTCGATGCAGTCCTAGGCTCAGAGCTCAAATGAAATATTCCCAGACATGGACACAGGTATCTGTAATCAGAGTTTTGAACCTAGGAGTAAAGGAGAAGCTAACTCTGCAGATGAAACATACAAGCTCCAGGATGAATGAGGTCACCTTTTATCTGTAGAGAAATTGAAGGTGAACTATACTGACAGCTTTGGGATAAACCAGGCAGAGGGTTGTGATGGATTAGTCTGGGGGTGTCCAGCACTGGGCTCACATTTTATTAGTTATGCCTTTAAAATTTTGCTCTTTTTTGGAGCTCACTAGGAGAAAAGCTATCCTAGAAATTTTGCTTAAAGACTTCCCTTTGAAGGGAAACCTATTGCTTCTCAAGACAATCAATCTATTCCACTTCTGAAAGCCACTATTAGGAACTTTTTCCTTACATCAAAACTAAATCTCTCTCTTTGTACCTTCTGCCTACTGTTCTTTCTTTTCCCTTCTTGGGACCATGTCAAACACATTAAATTCCATTTTTACATGAATAATCCTTGAAGAACTTGAAGCTATGATACTTTCTCATCCTCATATGTCATGAGCTCAAGACTCTTCAGTTCTTTAGTTTATCACTGGATGACTTTCTTAAAAATGGCTCCAGGGGCGACTAGGTGGCACAGTGAATCGAGCACCAGCCCTGGAGTCAGGAGGACCTGAGTTCAAGTCCCACCTCAGACCCTTAACACAAAACTGGCCTGAGACCTTGGGTAAGTCACTCAACACCAATTGCCCTGCCTTCCCCCTCCAAAAAAAAAAAGCAAAAAAAATGGCTCTCAAGACAGAGCAGAGTACTCCAGTCACCCTGATACCAGAATTGTCACCTCTTTATTCTTGGAAACAGTGAGGCTTGAGGGCTGGTTGGCTGTTATGATGGAGGAGATGTAAATATTCATTTTTGTGGCTGGGACCAGCAGTTAGGGCTGTCATTCAGCACATATTGGCTTTGAATTGGGTGTTTGCTTTCTCTGGAACCTTTTAGACTTTTTGCTTCTGGTTTCATAGCAGCAATAACAATAGCAATAATAACTAACATTTAACTAGCACTTTAAGGTTTACAAAGCATTTTACAAATATGATCTAATTAGATCCTCACAACAACCCTGGGAGGTAGGTGCTATTAGTATCCCAGATTTAAGATGAGGTTAAGCGGGTTTGAGGCAGGATTTGAATTCAGGTCTTCCTGACTCCAAGTCCAGCCTTGTACTTACTATACTTGCCTATTAGGAGTAAGGAGAGAAAAGATTATCATATCCATTTAGCAGATGGAAAAACTGAGGCACTGAGAAGAGAAGAAATTTACTTATTAGAACCTGTGAGTTTTGATTCTCAGCCCACTACCCCACAGACTGCATTGTGTCTCTGACACGGATAACCAAGGAACCCTGGATTCTGCCAAACTCAGCCACGGGCTCAGCTCATCAGTGACCACAACTTCTGCTGTGGGAATCCTGTCCGAGGATGTCTGTCACCCAGGATGTTGTGGTCTCTGAGTTCCCCATTAGGTTTGTCTGTCTCTGGTTTGTGGTCCAGCCCAAAGAGTTGGCTCATCTCTCTCCCAAGGAAACATTATGTTAGTAGAGGTAGAAGAAGAAGAGTGAGGTAGGTGTGTACACTTCTTCATACATGCCATGTATGTGGGTGTGGTTCTGGGGCCTTTGGCTTTCTGTGACTTCTAAGTGTTCTGTAAGAGCTGACATCTAAAGTACTAGTAAGGGAGAAGTTCCCAGAATCATTGATTTAGAAGTAGAAGGGATTGTAGAAGCCAGTGCAAACCCCCTTATTTTACAGTTAAGGAAAATGAAGCCTAGAGAATTGAATTGAGTTGCCTAAGGTCATGTCAGTATTTGGTGGCAGAGCCAGGAATCAAACCCTTTGTCTTCTCTGCCCCTTCCTGGGGCTCCAACCGACTATCTTTCACAGTTGACTTAAATCATCACCATGCAAATAGGGAGGAACGTGTTACTGAGGCTGAGAGCTGGGTTGGATTTTGAGGGGATTCCAGAGAACTGCATTTATTTTATCAGCATACTCCTGTGATGATGTGTGATACTAAGTGAAACATGGTACTCTTTGGTGATACTATATCTGCTCCTGTTCTTCTCAACATTTCCCAGGTAGCACTAATGTGCAAGCAAACTACCCTCCAGGCCAATTGGGAATTTTTCCCGGTATTCTATAGAGTAATCTGTTCATTTTATGATTTCCTGAGAGTGTTGGGTAGGGGCCTCAGAGGGATATGTGACACACTTAATGATTGTCTAGTGACATAGAATCATAGCAGCTGGCTAAGTGGAGAGTTTCTGATCTGCTGTCCACCGTCAGTGCCTTTGTCTCTGACTAGGTTATTAAAGGGTACTGTATTTCTTTTTTTCTTCTCTTTTTAAAGTTTAGTATTTTATTTTCCCCAATTACATATAAAAACAATTTTAAACATTCATTTTTAAAAGTGAGTTCCAAATTCTCTTCCCCCCCCACATTGAGAAGACAAGCAATTTTATATGGGTTTGTACATGTGCAGTCATGCAAAACATGTTTCTGTATTAGTAATGTTGTAAAAGAAGATAGGCCAAAATAAAAACCCAAGAAAATAAATAAAGTTAAAACAAAGTATACTTTGATGTGTGTATTCAGACTCCATCAGTTCTTTTTCTGGGGATGGATAGTATTTTTCATTATAAGTCCTTAAGAGTTTTCTTGAATCATTGCGTAACTGAGAATAGCTACGTCATTCACAGTTGATCATTTTACAATATTGCTGTTACTATGTACAGTGTTCTCCTGGTTCTACTCGTTTCACTTTGCATCAGTTCATGTAAGTCTTCAGGTTTTCTGAGAACATCTAGCTTATCATTTCTTAAAGCACAAAAGTATTCCATCACAATCATACACCACAATTTGTTCAGCTGTTTGCTAACTGATGGGCATCTCCTCGATTTCTAATTCCTTGCCACCAAAAAAAAGCTGCTGTAAATATTTGGGCATAATTCCAGATCACTGAATCAGTTCACAAGTCTGCTAGCATTGCATTAGTGTCTCAGTTTTCCCACATCCCCTCCAACATTTGTCACCTCCCTTTTCTGTCCCATTAGCAAATCTAATAGTTGTGAATTAGTAATGCAGAATTGTTTTAAGTTGCATCTCTCCAGTCAATAGTGGGGGCCATCTCCAGTCATACTGATCTATATATTGCTACTGGACCCAGATGGCTCTGGAAGAGAAAGTGAGGCCCCTGACTTTACACAGTCCTGCCTCCCTTAAATCCAATTCATTTGCAAGTCATGGCCTCACCTTTCTGAAGTCAGAACAAAGGACAAACAACAATAACAATGTAGCCCTCTCCCCCTTCTCTTGTCTCCTTTCCCACCTACTTTCCTATTGGGTGAGATAGATTTCTATACCCTCTGTAGTATGTATGTTACTTCCTCTTTGAGCCAATTCCAATGAGAGTAAGGTTCAAGCATTCCCTTCCACCTCCACCATCTTCCCCTTCACTGTAAAAGCTCATTTTTTTACTTCTTTTATGTGAGATAATTACCCCTTTCTACCTTTCCTTAAGGAACACTTAATAAAATTGTATGTGATGGATGAGTTGAAGACTTGGGCTAGACTTGACCAAAGTAACAGTCAAGTCCAAAGCAGATCCAGGCATTATCTTGATCATTGGAAAAATCCAAGGATACGTTACTGAGCAGATGAATTATGAAAACTTAAAAAGGAATCTCTAAGAGCCAAAAAACCCATGCCAGATTGACCTCAGTTCCTTTTCTCTAAGTGTTATTATATTGGTAGAATGCCATAGATATGGTATATCTTGCTTTCAGCAAGATATTTATCAAGGACTTTTATGATATTTTCCTTTTGGTCAAGATGGAGGAATGGAGGCTAGATGATAATATAGATATCCCTTCCACATTGAGAGGTTTAGAGGTGTGGCATCCCTTAACCTGGAAAATCCTCCAAAATTTTGTTGGTTCACCCTTCATAACAGAGAAGTATGAATTTTATTTTCTTTCTTTTATGGGGTGTTTACAATGCCTTATTGTAAAATTTGGGTCAAGTGTTTGATCATATGCTATATGTAGGTCAATGTTAAGTAAAAGTATTATATGAAAAAGAACTTTTTCTGTGTCATCTGCTGGCCTTCATGTGTTGTATATGATTTCCACAAAACTTCCCCAAAATTCCTGTTTAATTTCTTATGCCAACCTTCACAATGTCAAAACTGTGATAGGGAAAGTTGTGATGTGGAAGGAATAACAGCATAATTTGGTGAATTCTTAGTTGATTTGGTAGCCTTTTTATCAATGGCCTGAAGCAGAGAGTTGCTAAGACTTTATGCAGGTACACTTGGAAATACTAGCATTCTAAATTCTAGTTTGAACATTGCAGTGGATTAATTCAGCTACTTATCACCTTACTCTTACCCACAGAGTATACTGGTTTCCCAGTCCTGGCACTCTAGTTTCAATGCTTTCAGAAACATATGCATATTTCCTGAGCATTCATTCTTTTTTTTTTTAATAAATTTTTGTTGCTATTTTTTGTTGCATCAACTAAATTTCCCCATTTCCCTTCCCATTATTTTCTCAGTGATCCATACCTTATATCAGATTTCTTTAAAGAAAATGAGAACAAAGAGGAAAATATCAGCATAACTGATCAATACATTAAAAAAATATGAAACTGTATGCAATATCCCACACCCATGGAACTCCCGTGAAGTGTCTTCTATCTCTTTTGTGGGGACCTTACCTATTTTTTGTAATTTTACACCCCTTTTTTCAACTGTTTTGCCTCATTCCTATTTTCATTATACCTCTTTTTCCCCCAAGATCACTCTTAAAATGGTTTACCTATCTTCTAGTCCATTTATGTGCTCTTTATAATGCCTACTGTGGTCTCAGATACACTTTTTTTTTTTGGAAGGGGAAAGGCAAGGCAATTGAAGTTAAGGGACTTGGCCAAAGTCACACAACTAGTAAGTGTTTAGTGTCTGAGGCCATATTTGAACTCAGGTCCTCCTCACTCCAGGGCTGGTGCTCTATTCACTGTGCCACCTAGCTGTCCTGCCTACTGTAGTCTCACCAAACTCCTCAAGTCCTTGAACTTTTCAAACAACATTCTTTTGAACATGACCCTTTTGAGGGAATTGCATCCCTTGTGTCCCTCTGCACTGAATAGTAGCCTTCTCCTTTGGAAGCCACCACACACACACACACACACACACGCGCGGTCAGAGGGAAAGCTGGTAGGTACACTCCTTGTTCTTCATTGTAGCTTCTACCAGGGGTGGGGAACCTGCAGCCTTGAGGCCACCCACGTTGGCCCTCTAGGTCCTCAAAAGTGGTCTTTTGATGGAGTCCAAGTTTTACAGAACAAATTCTTTATTAGGGGATTTGTTCTGTGAAGTATGGATTCTGTCAAAGGGATGCACTTGAGGCCCCAGGTTCCCCATCCCTGTTCTAGACCATCTTTCTACAACCATCTGTCTTGAGGTCCATGGAGGCCAACCTTATCTTTGCTGTTGTCATCTATCGATCTTGTAGTTATTCTATCAACTTTCTCATAGTATGTGTTTCATGTTCATCCCTCTATGATGTAATGCAACATCACAGAAGAATTTTAATGGAGAAATAAGGCAAGAAATGTTTAAAGGCTCATAAGAACCTAGAAACAAGAAACCTGGCTGGGGTGGGGTGGGGGGCAGAGGTCAGTGTTAGAGCAGAGGCAGCAGAGGCATGAAGACTCTGGGTACAGTCACTCCTGAAGAGAGGATGGTCTGATCCTCACCTTTTAGGGAGGGGTAGAGGGAAAAGGGGACCCCAAGAGAGGAGGTGTAGCAATGAAAATCTGGCAGATAGATGTCACTATACAGCCTCAGGTCAGAAGAGGGTATAAACTAAGACTCAGGGATGGCACACCAGGACACCTCTTCCTAGGGAAAAAATACAGGGATACCCCCCCCCCCAACACATACCAGATATGAGTACCCTGGGACAAAGCCCTTCCAGCCCCTTGTTAGTTTTGGCTCTGGAGAGAGAACTAAGAGATCTCACATCAGAAGCCTCAGTCTTCTGAGGGAAGTAGGTGACTAGGTCATTTGCTATGACTCAAGGAGGAGAGGAGAAAAGGATTGGAACAAGAGCTCTGGGGAATGAGATAGGTAGTTAGAAAGGATAGGGCAGAAGACTGTCAAGAAGCAGAACCCAGCTAAAGTTAGGTAGCATGAATATAGTGGGTGAAGTCAGCTCAATTCTGTGACTTTCTCTTGGGATATTTTACAGTCCTGGAAAAAGCAGAGAAATCTTAGTGGAGGTTACTTAAGGGTAACGGTTCACGGATCAGCAGTGGCAGGAGTTCAGGGAAGCAGGGATTCTAACATAAAATGTTAAAAGTTTCAGACCTGGGGGAGGAGGTCAGGGTTGGTTAAGAAGATAGGTGAAGCTAGATGGTTGGAGAGATTGGGAGAATGTTGGGGGAAAAAACAGACAAAGGACTTAAGGGGCCTCGAGCCATAGTCTAATCAGGGCAAAGAATACTTTTAGTGTTAGAGAATGGGAGAGGTCTAAGGATAGGAGATTGTTGATGGCTAGTATAATTTCAAAATTCCGGATATTGGAAGTAGTGGAATTCTAAGGGGTAGCAGACAGAGGAGAGTTGACTTCAGAATCAGGATTCAGGTGTGGACTCTGAGACACACAGGCACACACACATGTGCCCAGGTTGGCAGAATTTCTTTGAATAAATCAACCTCTCAGTGCCCCCAGGCAGCTTTCTAAGATAAGCTTCTAAATAGTTGCAGCTCTATATTGGTAGAAAAATCTTCCTTAGCCAGAACTCCACATCAATCTTAGATCCAGTCCAAAAAAAAAAAAAAAAAGAATCCTGGCCAAAAAAGTGAATCCCGAAATATGTCTGTGCTGGTGTATGGCTAACGGTTGAGGAAGCCACTGGCATTCAGTGTGTGGAATTGTATGGTCAGTTATTAGAACGTGAGCCCTGGTACCTCCAAGGTTCATGGCAAGGGATCGTAATGTGATGCCATTCTGTTTTCTAACCTTTTATTCGTATCACTGCCATTCTGTAATCTGCTACAGCCAACTCTTCCAGAGATAATATTTGTAAAGTGCCTAGCACATAGTAGGTATTTAATAAATGCTTATTTCCTTCCCTTTCCTTCTTTGCTTTTGTTGGTGTTCTCTATGTTTAGAATGCTGCCCCTCTCCTCTCACCTATTGAATTCCTACTAATTCTTTAAAGTTCAGCTTAACTGTGCCAGCCTTTCCCCTCAGAACTCACAATTATTTTCCATCTCCATAATTCACTGACCATTGTGTATTATAGCTATCTGTATTAATGTCTCATTCTCTACTAGACTGGGAGTTCCATGGAGAGGGTAACCCTTCCTCATGTAAACTTTGTACCTCCTATAATACCTCCATAGTATTCTGCACACAGTAGGCCTCAACAAATGCTTTTTGAATAAATAAATGAACAATGGTATTTTTAGAATAATGCTGTCATCTTGAAGGAAGGACCTGACCAGTGTGTCACAGGACTTTGGACCTGGTCCTTCCTGTTCCATCATTTTTTTTTTTTTACAATTTCAGAGTAGTTATAGATGATTCGCTTATTAAGTTTGCTAAAGCTACAAAACTAGGAGACGTAGTTTATAGGTTTATTGATTTAGAACTGGAAAGGACTTGAGAGGCCAGCTAGTTCAACTCCCTCTTTTTACAAGTGTGGAGACTGAGCCCAAGGGCGGTTAAATGACTTGTCCAAAATCACACAGGTAGTAAGTTGTCAAAGGCTTAGGGACTTGAATTCAGGTCCTCTGATTTCATAACCTCTGTTCTTTCCAATGTACTACACTTAGCTAATATTTAAGTCAAGTTAGTAAGCTTTTGTTTTTTGTTTTTTGTTTTTGCTTTTTGAAGGGCAATTGGGGTTAAGTAACTTGCCCAAGGTTACACAGCTAGGTTTTTTGTTTGTGTGTGCGTTAAGTGTCTGAGGTCAGATCTGAACTCAGGGCCTTCTGACTCCAGGGCTGACGCTCTACTCACTGCGCCACCTAGCCGCCCCAAGTTAGTAAGCTTTTATTAAAGCCCTACTATGTGTCAAGTACTGCTCTAAGCAAGGAGATACAGAGAAAAGTAAAAGACAAGGCCCTTACAGTTATATACATAGTGATCAGAATCAGTATTCTAAAGTATTTCCTCCTTAGCTTTGCATTCAAGGCCCCCACTTTAGCTAACCAACTGCTGATTAATGCTGATCAAATTTTCAAATATATGTTTTCATATAATTCCTTTCAAATACTATATGTTTTAGTCAACCAGACTCCTTGCTGTTTCCAGAACATAACCCTGGACCCTCTGGCCTCTGACTCATGGCTCACACAGTTCTTTATGCACATGATTCATACTTCTTTCTCCCCTCAATCTTCCACCTGTTGAAATATAACCTAGCTCAAATGTCTCCTTTTTCTTAGACTTCCCTATCCGTGCTGGCTAATAGTCACTTCCTCCTCTGAACTCTTTGTTGTGCCTTGTTTTTACCTTCCCTACATGCTTTATTTATCAACTTCTGCTTTGTTCTTTAGTTGTATGCTTGTCTCCCTAACTAGACTGTAAGTTCCTTGAGGATAGACAAATAGTTCATTTGCCTTTTGCTTCCTCGTTGCCTAGGACTATGTTTGTACATAGTTGTTATTCAATAAATGTTTATAAAATTGAATCTTATAGAATTTCAACTTGCTGAGGGTTGATGGGCCAGAATGAAAATGATGACATTTTGTAGGGACATATATATACATATTAAATAGGGATTAAAACAGCTGTGCAAGCACAGGATAGGGGACATTTTACTTCACAGTTGTTCATGGGGAAAAGACTGAGAGGTTGTAGTTGACTGAGTATGTGTATATATGTATATATGTGTGTCTATGTATATATATGTAAATAAATAATCTTATTGATCCTCACAACAGCATTGTAATGTAGATGCTATTAGTAATTCCCCCCCAGGAATCTGAGGCAGGTAGTAGTAAAGTGACTTGTCCAGAGTCACACAGCTAGTAAGTGTCTGAGGCTGGATTTGAATTTAAGCCTTCCCGACTTTAGACCCAATATTCTGTTCACTGTACTACATAACTACTCCAGTGGCCGAAAATTCTAGGGAAGCAGATCCCAGCTCCAAGTTAGCAGGGACTTTCTAACAATAATAGCTGTTTTACAGTGGAATTGTAAAGTAGTGAGATTTCCATCACTAAAAGTATTCAGGAAGAAGCTAGGTGGTCACTTCAGCCATAGTTGGACATGTTGTAACTTTGACTCTAACGTAGTGATGTCATTTTGGTCCTCTTCCAGAATGAAGGACAGCAACCAGGTGGTCATTTGCATTACTTGAGAAGTTGGAGTTAAGTGACCTTAAAGGTGCCTCATAAACAGGATTCTGTGGCCCTTTTAATGTAACTCAGCAGTTCTGACTACTCTACCTCTAATCTTAGCTTCTGTTTACATCTATGGCGCATAGGGCTGAAGGCCCCCAGAACTCTGTCCTGTGTCTTTTTTGTATATTTAGATCCTATGGCAGCTAGTTGGTGCTGATGGGTCAATCTAGGTTTGTAACTTAATCAGTTTGCATAAGCCTACAAAAGTAGGAATTTTGGAGCACTGTCTAGGGAGGTCAAGGACTGAGGGAGAGATTTGAAAGATTGTCCTATATGAAGGATTGAGCTCAGTCTGCCTGACCCTAGAAGATAGAATTAGAAGTGACAGGAAAAACTTTAACAATCAGAGGTAACCCAAAGTTGAATGGGCTTCCATGGGAGGTATAGTGGATTTGCCCTCTTTGGAATTCTTCAGGCATAGACTGACTGACTGAAGGAATGAACCAACAAATGAATGAGTGAATGAATGGATGTTGAGTTGGTTGCAGTGGGGATTTCTGTTTAGGTACAGATGGCTTCTGAGGACCCTTCCAACACTGAGATCTTGTGACTTCCCCACTAACTTGTCCCACTGCTGCAGTTAACTCAGTGCCTTTGGGGCAAAGTTGTGAAAATAAACACTAGCCCATAATCATGCCATCTGTCTATCTGTCTATCTATCTATCTATCTGTCTGTCTATCATCCGCCTGTCTATCCATCCATCCCTCTATCTGTCTGTCTCTTTCTGTCTGTCTGTCCATCCATCTGTCTGTCTGTCTTTCTGTCTGTCTGTCTATCCATCTATCTATCCATCTGTCTATATGCAAGTAGATACAGGAAAGGAAATGTGAAAATCGGTCATGCTTCTGCCTCTTTTTTATCTCTGTGTGTTTGGTTTCCATGGGAAACCACTGGAGCAAGAGCCCTGTATGGTTTCTACTGGTGCAGGCTTCTGCTCTGGACCTGACAGTGGGGGAGCAGGAAATAGGAATGACTGAGATGGAGGTGGGGGGGGGGGCTTCAGGAAGAGGGACAGAGCCAGAGTTTATTTATTGGAATGTTCCTTTGCCCCCTGAAAACCAGACTGGTGGACCTCCCTAGAGCTAGAAACCAAATTCTTAGGCAGTAATCAGCAAAATAGGTTGAATCCCATGGGATTCTCAGGAACAAGGTTAGCAGTCTGGAAAATCAGGCTGGGAGCGCAAGCAGCCTGAATGGAGAGGTTGGAGCAGGGTATAGAAAAATAGTCCTAGGAATCAGAGCTGAAAGGAAACTTACCTACCTCTAAGGAGCAAACTTAAAGTAGGTTTTTGCTGCAGGACAGGTGGCCCTCAGATTAACTCCCCAGGCAGCCAAGATTGGACTGGGCTATGTCTGCCTGAGAACAGTGACCCCAGAATGAAGGTGCTGGGCAGCATGTGCCTATTGGGTGATGACCTGAATATTTTGTCTTCTTCTAAGAGAAGGCTGGAGGGGAGGGAGGGAGAAAGGACACACCTTTAAGCTGTGTTACTGGAAACTTCCAAGTGACCTTGCAATATGTCAATTTGCTAGCTTTAGAAAGACTATCTAACAGATTGAAACATGCTTTTTAAAATTTTCTTTATTTTTCTTGAGTTTTTTGTCTATGTTTTCTTTAACAACATGACTATTATGAAAATGTCTTGCATGACTATGCATGTGTGACCTATATGGAATTGCTTGCCTTCTTAATGGGGGGATGGAGGGGGAAGGGAAAGAATTTGCAACTCAGAAGTTTTAAAAATGAATGCTAAAAATTGTTTTTACATGTAACGGGGGAAAAGAAAATACTAAATTAAAAAAATTTTTAAATAAAGAACATCTAAAGCTGTTTGCCAGTTAGCAAATATATATTGAGTGCCTCTCAATGTGCTAGGCACAGTGAGCAATGTAAAGATGTATTAGATTTTGGCCCTACCTTCCAGGTGTTTACATTCTACACAGCAATAAAAGAGTAAACTTTGCCTCTGACTCTCCATGTGACTTTGGGCAAATGACTTAATCTAAACTCTGACTCTTAAGTAGCCAATGTCGGTAAGGTAAAATGCAGGTGAGATAGGTGTGGTGTTGAGCCAGAAGAACTTTAAGGTTCTGTCTAGCTGTGAATTTATTATCAATCAACAAACATTTATTAAGTGCCTACTATGTTCCAAGCACTGTCCTAGGTACTGGAAATGCAGAAGAAAAAAGTTGAAATATTCTCTGCCCTCAAGGAGCTTTAGGGGATCTTATGATCCTATGAAGTACTAAGTGAATGATATAGACAGTTACCGCTATGTGTGATGAGAGGAGGGAGATGTTGTGCACTGGGCTTTCCTACACTTTTCTCCTGGAGCAGGTTCCCAGCTCCATTCCTGCTTTACTGTCTCTCAGGAGAGGCCATCAGCTCATATTTTACTGAGATGAGTTGATCACAACTCTTCAAAAATTTCTCTGCAGTTTGTGATTATAAGAGAGGTTAGTGAGAAATTTTGCTCCAGGCTCAGAGAATATGGATGAACCTTTTGGTCCTGCTGCTTGTAGTCTAGGCCACTCTGATGGTTCATATTTGGAATTGTAATGAAGAAGATAACTTTTAGACTATCTAACAATTAACCAAAAAAGCTTACTTAGCTCCATTGGGTGCCAGTGTCCAACCCAAGGTGGGAGCCAGTGATTTTTCCTGTACTTGGGCTTTGTGTTTAAGTCACCATAAAACTACACCAACAGCTCAAGTGTTAAATTCTCTGGCCTAAAAATGTCCCAAGGACTTTCACTACCTTTTTAAGGGAGAATTAGCATAGCCTATATGGGAGGAACCTTAGTATATGCAATTTCTACTACATCTCATCTATCATTCCTTTGTTCTCCAACACATTCAATCTCTCCCTGTTTCTGTCTCTTTCCTCATGCCTGTATACATGATCATATATGCACTGTCTTTTAAACATTTTCCCCATAACGGCCATCCTGCCAATCTCTTATTCTTTATTGTTTCTCCTTGTTACTGCCAAACTCTTAGAAGCGGTAGTCAATATTTAGTGCCTTCACTACCTTACTACCCACTTCCTCTTCAACCCATTGCTGTCTGCCTTACAACTCCACCAATCCAATAAAAATTTTCTTTTACATTTCTTGACCACCAGTGAATTCTTCTTTCTAATAATCCATCCAGTGACCTTTTTTTCCAGTTATCCTTCTTGATTTTTCTGCTATCCCTTGACATGATTGATAATTAATTCTTGCTGGATACTCTTCTTTTCCCTGGACTTCCATGATATTGTGACTTTCTGATTCTCTTTTTATCTGTTTGGCCAATATTTCTTGGTCTCTTTCACTGATTCCTCATCTTCCCACCCTCCTAGGTGTGGGTGTCTCTTAAGGGCCTTCTTCTCTATTCTCTATCACTTTATGATTTCATCCACTGCCATGAGTTTAATTCTACTTCTCTGCGGATAATGGCCAGATCTATATATCAAGGTCTGATCTTTCTCCTAAACTTCAGGAAAGCATTTTCAGCTACCTTCTAGGCATCTCCACCCAGATGTTCTGTCATGGCCTCAGATGCAACATGTCTAAAACTTAACTCTTCATCTCTTCCTGTATCCACCCTGAAGTCCATCCTTCCAACTTCCTTATTTCAATCAGTCAGTCAGTACTGTATGTGCTATTAAGCACATATGGTATACCAAGAACTGTGCTAAGTCACTGAAAACTCATTCATGTTTTTGACTCTTTTTCAGCTTGCCCCTCCACCCCAAACATCCAGTGAATGGTTAAGTTCTGTTGATTCTACCTCTAACAACTATTGCGTCTCTCCCTCTCTCTCCACTCCTTTTTATGTGATATGTCTGGCCCTCAGCACTTTTCCTCTGGAGTATTATAACAATTCCCTAACTGCTCTTTCTGTCGACAGTTTTCACCCTTTCTAACCCATCCTTTTAACAATTTCAAAAGTAGGGGCGACTAGGTGGTTCAGTGAGTAGAGCGTCGACCCTGGAGTCGGAAGGACCTGAGTTCAGATCCAGCCTTAGACACTTAACGCACACACAAACAAAAACCTAGCCATGTGACCTTGGGCAAGTCACTTAACCCCAACTGCCCTCCCAAAAAGCAAAAAAAAAAAAAAAACAAACAAACCCCAAAACAAACAAACAAAAAAAACAATTTTCAAAAGTACTCTTCCTAATTTGTGTTTGGTCATGTTGCTTTCCTTCTACAACAAACAAACAAGAAAACTCAGCAACTTTCACAGCTTTTCATTAAACAACCAAACAAATAAACTCATTAAGGACCTTTTAAGGACCTCTGCAGTTCAGCACCAACCTATTTTTCTTTTTAATTATTTTAAATTACTTCTTTTCTCAAATACCTTTAGCCAAATTGGACTGTTTCCCAAACTTAGCATGCTGTCTCCTGCTTCTGGCATTTGTACAGACCATACCCCACGTCTGGAAAATTCTCCTTCTGCATTTCCGCTTTTCAGAATCCTTCTTCCTTCAAGACTCAACTTGGGTACTACCACTTTTTCCACGGGATCAAGCTGAAAGTAGCCTTTCCATTCTCAAGTCTTTCTAGGTCATGTTGTCTGGGTTTCTCCTTTGCCCTTATCACACTCTACCTCATAGTATAGTCAGGTATGTCATTGTTAACACTTCTACAGTAGAATGAAAACTCCTTGAGGGTCAGTGCCTGTCACTTTTAAATTTTCATTTCTGCACCACCTAGCCCTGTGCCTTTCTCATAATAAATGCTTAGTAAAATATTTGTTGAATGGAACTGGCTAGTGAAAGATTTCCCAGGGAGAGGGACTTGATATGGAGTTTAGAAGTTGATTAAGGTAGGTAGAGTGGAGGGGCCATGAATTTCATAATCTAGAATAGGTCTAATCTACCAATTACTTTCAGGTTTGGGACTTCTAGGTGGACCTGGAAGAAGAGATGTTGAGACAGCATCTCGGGGCAGATTGGCTAAGTGGTTGAATTCTAAGTGTTGTGTAGACATAGTAATGCCCATATATTAAATCTAGGCAAAGGAGTTTGTGATTAGAAGAAATGTTAGTTACAGATTTTAGTGTTTAGGACTGAAGCAAGATGTTTATAGATGCATGGGGCTCAGAACGAATTCTCCTACACTTTATTGACTTTTTGTGATTACAAATTGCAAGAGTTTAGGACAGTTGACCCCTAGGATTCTGGGTTATCCATTCTAATCTCCAGTTTGTCTGTGGCTTTTAGGAGGTGTCTGGACAGGATGAGGAGGGACAAACAAAATTCTCCCTTTTCCTTCTCATTGGTATATATGGTCTATCCTGAGCCTTCTTGGACCAAGGATTTTTAAATTTTCTTCCATATAGATGAATTATACTTTATATGAGCCTTGATAAGGAAGATGAGGTCTTTTCACATATTACTGATTGTATCTTTTTTAAGGGTAGGTTGACTTTCCTGTATGTGGCTCAGGAAGATGGTTGGTGATTATTGCCCCATCTGAATAGGGGAACATTATTCACTTCTGAGACTAGTAGATTTGGGCTATCTTGGGTTCAAGTGAATTCAATAAATATCTGTTAAAGGTGGACTTCAGAAAAACCTGGAAAGACTTATATGAACTGATGCTGAGGGAAGTCAACAGAACCACGAGAACATTGTACACAGTAACAACCACAGTATGTGATGACTGATTTAGATAGATTTAACCCTTCTCAGCAATGCAAGGACCTAAAAAAATGCCATCCACATCCAGAGAAAGAACTATGGAGTTGGAAGGTAGAGTGAAGCAGACTATTTTCTTTTTTGCTTTGTTTTTTTTTTCTTTTTCATGGTTTCTCCCATTTGTTATAATTCTTCTGTGCAACATGACAAATAGGAAAATGTGTTTAATAGAAATGTATGTGTACCAGATTGCATGCCACCTTGGGAAGGGAGAGCAGAGGGAGGGGGAGAAAATTGAAAACTTATGGAAGTGAATGTTGAAAACTAAAAATAAATAAATTAATAAATTGGGGAAAAAAGAGGGAGGGAAGAAAATATATTTTCCAAAACAAAAAAAATTGAGAATGAAGGTCATTGCTTTACAGATATTTGCAAATCTCTTTAATGTCTGGCTTAATAAGAGTCAGTTTCAAAAAAAAACCACAACAAAAACAAACAAACAAATAAATATCTGTTAAGGTGCTATGCTAGATACAAAGACCAAAAATGGATATCCTGTTCTCAGGGAGCTTACGTTCTACACAGGAGCATGTTATATCATTTGTCACAGATAATTGAATATTTCTCTGGATAGTGTCACAAGGTTAGCTTTTACCGTGTAATTTTTTTGTTTTGTTTTTAAAACGGCATTCCTGGCTTCTGACTGACTGTTTCTCCCTTTATACTCCCAAAAGAAGATTGTGTCTTGTTCCAGGTTGGGAGAAGGAGCAGAGTGCCATTACTATTGACAGTATTAAGCAACTTTCCTTTACAGAGCAAATTACGTAATAAATCTTTGTGGCATCTCTGCATTGCAGGATGTAGGGAATGATTAAACTCATTTTACAGATGGGATCACCTAAATACTAGGGAGCTGAGAAGCATGGACCCCAGCTCAGCATTCCCCTCACTTCCTTCTCTCTTATTAATGTCCTTTATCTTCTAATTAAGGGGATGAAGAAAATGGATGTGCAACATCCTATTTTTCACACTGTTCTTTATTTCTCTTTTAATTTTCCTGTTATTGTTCTCCTCTTCCCTTCCTCCTCAATAGTGCTCAGCTGTGAGTGGGTCCCTGGTTTTATGACTGGCAGTATGATTGTGTAAGTGTCCCTGGCAGTATATATGGGTAGGGCCATCTCGGGTAGGGAAGGGAGGGGGAAGGTAACCATAGGCTGTAAAAAGCTATTGTTTCCTGAAACCAGCAGCAGAATCAGAGTAGATGTGTTAAGTGTCCTTGGTTTGGTTTCTGTATGCAGACTAAAAACAAAGTATCCTGGGGCTGCTGAGTCAGGTCTCCTAGGGGTCTTCCCTTTGGTTTTAGAATGGAGGTGGTCAGTCAGAGCCATATGTGAGCAGGCCTGTAGGTTGGGGTTGTTTTTTTAATTTGTTTCATTAACTGTGGGCTAAAGTCTAATTTTAGTTGGCCTGGATGGCGCAGGGCCAATAAGAACTTAGTTCATTGGAACCCACATATAATAAAGACTTGAAGTCAGTAGTTGTATCTTCTTCCCAGGCCAAGATTTTGAATAAACCTGATACAAAAGAGTAAAAAAAAAAAAGACTTTCCTTTCATCTCTGAGCCTCCTAACTTATCCTTTGGTGGAGGGGCTAAGGAGCAGTCACATAAACAAAGGCCTGGCTGTCAGTAGGAGGTGGGAAAGGACGGTGGTGTTAGTCCATCAATTGGATAAGGAAGTGACACATAGGGTGAGAGTTTTGTGAATGTTAATCTTAGGGAATGTGTGCGGTATTTGGGAGGGAGGAAGAGAGAGTGTTAGTTTATTAATTGCTTACATTCTAATGGGGAAGATCACAGATAAACAAAGGGGAACAGAGAGGGGGTGAGGAGGAGGGGATATAGATAGCTAAAAAGTCATTTAGAGACCTGATTTTGGGCAAGATAAGGTGAAAAATCATCTAAGAGAGCCCAGGGTTCCAGGGATGGAGTTCAAGGTTGGGTGAGTGGAGTTGGAGTTTCAGGCAGTATAGTGCAGAGATGGCTGGAAAATACAGGCACTTAGTAAATGTTTGCTGATTATGTGAATGAATGAATGTATGTTTCCAGAGAAACAGTGAGTCTGAAGAAGCTCTGAGATGGTGATGTCAGACTCCTAAGGGTGCTTTATAGCTTACAGAATTGGTAGTTTCCCAGAGTACTGAAAGCAAGTCTAACATCATTTTCTAGGCCCTTATTGCGCCATTGAGCATGACTGCCTAAAATAGGGTGATGGAATCTCTTACATAACCAGTTCTTTACACAGATGAGAAGAGGTGGGTCAGACAGGGAACACACACCCAGTGATACCATCCTAAGGGAACCTTAATTTCTCAGTGAACTTCCTGTTATATCCATGTAATCACAGCTGTAGTCCAGGTCTGCTGATGGTATCTGATCATAGAAATGACATTGCCCAAGTGGCCCCAGGAGCTCGTTTCTGATAGAGACTCTTATTTTTAGAATGAGCAAAACTCAAATTGGGACTTCAAGAATTGAAACTAAGGGGGTACCCATCAACTGGAGAATGGCCAAACAAATTATGATATATGGATGTAAATACCATTGTGCCATAAAAAGTGTAGAAAGACAGTTACAGAGAAAACTAGGAAGATTTGTATGTATTCATGCAGAGTAAAGTGAGCATAACCAGGAGAAAAATTTGTAACATCCACAGTGCTACATGAACAATTTTGAACTATTAAACTCTGATCGATGCACTCATCAGTCATGATTCCAGAGGATTAATGATGAAGAAAGCTACCTACCTCTTGACAGAGAGATGAAGGACTAATATAGAGAATGTAATTTTGGGACATGGTCAATATGGGAATTTGTTTTTCTTGACTATGCATATCATATTTATTACAAGGATTTCTTTCTTTTTGGAGGGTGAGGAGAAAAGAATAAATACTTGATAATTAAAAATAATTTTTTAAAAATTAAAAAAATAAAATAAGCCTTTCTGAATTTTTGGCCTGGGGGACCCCAGGTATAAATTTCTCTAGAGATCTGGTGAATACAGGGGTCGAGGTTTTAACTTGCTGTTCTCATGTCTCTGGCTGTCTTTTGTGACCTCATGCTCTGTTATGTTTCTGGGAACTCAAGAACAGACCCCAACTCAGAACCCTAGTCCGGATTTTGCTAGCAGAAGTAAACAGAAAGATATTCCACTAGCTCCTGAAATCCTCTTTATCTGCTCTTCTTTGAAAAAGGATACTGGTTTCAGTGTCCCAGAAATGCCAGAGACTTCCTCAGTGCTCTATGTACAATCCAGCCTACACTGGCCTGTATAGGAAATCTCCCTTTCTCCTTTAACAGCTCAGTAAACCCTGGGACATTAGGGCTCTTGGTGACTACTGAAGGTGGTGATATCTCATGTATTTAGGTTCCTCTGTATGTACCCCATTTTGTAAGTGCATAAACTCAGTCATGAAAAGGAGGAGTGAATGGAAGCCTCAGTAGGTAAGAGGTTGTATTGGCAATGGAGCCTGAATTGAGACACCCCTGTCCAAAGTTCCAGGTCTGAGTAGGACAGCCGGTCTCGAGAACAAATGAGATCATTCTGCTTCTCAACCTCTTTCTAAAGCACCAGCTGTAGTAGGATATCAATTAGCACATGATAGTCTTTAATTATCTCTCCTGGGCCACTTTTATAGATCATCTGAGTTAATACCTAACCCAGCCAGCCCTGCAGCCTAATGACTGGACCTAAGTACGGAGACATTTGAATCCATTATTCTCTCTCCCTCCCTCCCTCCCTCTCTCCCTCTCTCTCTCTCTCTCTCTCCCCCTCTCTTCCCTTCCCCTCCCCTCCCCTCCCCTCCCCTCTCCTCTCCTCCTGTTCCCTTCTTTTCCCTCCTCTCCCCTCCCCTCCCCTGTCCTCCCCTCCCCTCCTCTCCTCTCTTCTCCTCTCTCTCTTTTCCTTCAATTTGGGGAAGGTATATACGTAGTAGTAGGATTGTGGGGATGAAAGGTATGAAAGTCAAGGAATGAAAGGGTATGACAGGCATTAGACTTGAAGTCAAGAGGACCTGGGTTCAAATTTTGCCTCAGACACTTACCAGTTTATGACCATGGACTAGTCACTTAACTTCTTGATGATGATGAATTTTCTCATCTTCAAAAAGAGGAATCAGACTCAGCAATGTCTAAAGCCCATTTCAGCTCTAAATCTATAACACCATGAATACTTTAGTCACTTTCCTTGTTACAATTCCAATTGCTTTTCACAATACTTGTACAAAATCACCGCTCCACGAACAGTGTATTTGTGAACCAGTCTTCTCAAAGCTCTTCCAACATTGACTTTCTGGGTTTTTTTGGTCTGTTTTGCCAGTTTGCACTTGTGGTGAAAGTTCATAGTTGTTTTAATTTGCACTTAATTAGCATCTCTTATTAATAGTGATTTGTTTGGGGCATGTTTTTCTATGACTAGTGTCTTTTCTTATCTTTTGAACACTTATTTATTAGGGATTGGTTGGTACAGTAGCTCTAGTCCTGAACTTTGAGTCAGGAAGACCTGAGTGTGAATCCTACCTTTGACACTTAGCTGTGTTGCAAGTGAGCAACAAGTCACTTGGCCTCTTTCTGCCTCAGTTTCTTCATCTGTTAAACAGAGCTAATAAAGCACCTATCTCACAGGGTTTTTTTGAGGATCAAATGATGTCATTTATTTAAAGTGTTCTACAGATTTTAAAGAACTATGTCAAAACTAATTGTTATTACTACTCTGTAATTTATTTAAATTCCCTATTTATTGTTGATATAATTTTATCAATAATATTGGATGAAAATATTTCCCCCATTTTGAAAGTTTCTCTTTTTATTTCATCTGTACTGATTTTATTTATGCAAACTTTAAAATTTTGTGTAATCAAAATGGTCTGTTTTATGTTTTATGATCATCTCTAGCCCTTGTTTGGTTGAGAACATTTGACTTAGTCATAGTTATGAAAGGTACCGCCTTCTGTTCTCTAATTTTTTTTTTTTTGCTGTTTTTTTTGGGAGGGCAGTTGGGGTTAAGTGACTTGCCCAAGGTCACATGGCTAGTAAGTATTGAGTGTTTGAGGCCACATTTGAACTCAGGTCCTCCTGACTTCAGGGCAGGTGCTCTGTTCACTGGGCCATCTAGTTGCCTCTAGTTCTCTAATTTTTTTAGTAATCTTTTT
The DNA here is from genome assembly GCA_011680675.1 of Gymnobelideus leadbeateri. Classification (NCBI taxonomy): domain Eukaryota; kingdom Metazoa; phylum Chordata; class Mammalia; order Diprotodontia; family Petauridae; genus Gymnobelideus; species Gymnobelideus leadbeateri. Next base: position 177,861 of record WOXC01000322.1, read on the forward strand.
TAAAATTCAGGTTGTATAGCCATTGCTATATTCTGGCTTCATTAAACATTGGTCCTATGTTTTTAATTGTTTCTGATTCTTGCTTATCTAGTCTGTTCTGTTGAACTACTTTCCTATTTTTTAGCCAAAATAGAAAATAGTACTGATCAGTTTTTATGATGACTGCTTTATGATGTACTTTGGAGTCTGGTAATGCTATGCTCTCTTCATTCCTACATTTTCCCCCATTTATTTCCCTTGTGATTTTAGATTTATTGTTCCTCCAAATGAATTTTGTTATTATTTTGTTTAATTCTATAAAGTGTTCCATTAGTAGTTTGGTGTAGTACTAAATCTTTACATTAATTTAGGTAATCACCATTTATATCTTATTGGCATAGACCAACTATGGGGATTTAATATACTCTAATTATTTGTCTTCCTTTATTTCTGCAAAGAGTGTTTTGTGCAATAATTAGGTGTCCACAAGCATTTATTATTAAGCACTTTCTATTTACCAGGCACTGTGCTAAGCACTGGGGCTACAAATACAAACAGAAAGGAAGCTAACCCTCAAAGAGCTTATGTTCTAATGGGGGAAGACAGCACATAAAAGGAAACTGTAAAGCAGGGAGGGAGGAGATCGAGGTCCTGTGAAGGCATGGCAGCCAAGTCTGGTTGGTGAAGATAGATGGTCTGGGCCTCTCCTCAAAATGGAGGTTCCAAAAGCAACTCAATAATGGGAGAAGGGGACTTCAGAGTAGGTGGGAGCAGGTAGCTACAACATGATGGCAAAGTATGGAGAATGAAGGATGGCTGGTATTAACCTCTGTTAGAATGGAAGTTTCTCTAAGTCCTGTATGTATCTTGGTTGGCCAATACCCAATACCCAGATTTTTTAAGGCAATTTGTAGTTCTTATGTAGTTTCTCCAGTCTCCAGTTCACAACTGCCAAATTGTTTTTTAACCATGTCAAGCAGTGTTACCTCCAGGATTAAATATAATGTCTTCTGCTTGGCTTTTAAAACCTTTAACTATCTGACCACAGTCTATCTTTCCATTCCTCACCCAGGATACTTCATCTCCTGTGTTGAGATAGCAAGGTGGTACAGTGGATAGAGAACTGGGCTTGGAGTCAGGAAGACTTGAGTTCAGATATGGCCTTAGACACTTAATAGTTGTGTGACCTTGGGCAAGTTATTTAACCTCTATTTGCCTCAGTTTCCTCAACTGTAAAATGGGGATAATGATAGTATCTATTTCGAAGGGTTATTGTGAAGATTGAATGAGATGGTATTTGTAAAACACGTAGTATAGTAGATGGCTCACAGTAGGTACTATATAAATGCTAGTTATTATTATTGTTACTGTTTATTAATATTATTATCATACTGTTTCTGTGCATGTGTACTGGTTGTCCTACATGTTTAGAATTCACTCCCATCTCACATCAACCTCTTAGAATTTTATTCCTTTAACATTTTGATCAACTGTCACCTTCTACACAGAAGATAAAGCCTTTCCTGATTTTCCCTAGCAGCTAGAACCATTCCCCACAAAAAATGACTTTATATATTTTTAATCTATTTTGTATATGTTTAAGGTCTTAGAAGGGGGGCTGCTTTATTTCCTTCTTTGTATCCCTAACCTCTGACGTTATCACATAGGTGATAGCAAATTCTTGTTTGATTGGTTAATTAACTATCACTCTATATCTCAGTTATTTCTCAGACAATCTCCCCGTGTACTCTCCTCTCTTCCTTATCTTGACTTTTTGATGAATCTGTTCAACTTTAAGCTGCCCTTGAATTGATTCCACCCTATCCTGTTGCCAGTCATGTCTTGCCAAATCCCAACCTGGGACGCTCTGCCCATCCACTGTCTCATTCTTATTCACATGTTGAACAAAGATGGAGAAAATGAAACTATGCAGACTAGGTCCACAATCAATTTATGTTGCATAATCTCAACTGGACCCCCACTGAAGTAAAGCAATAATTTAAAATTTCCCTAATCAGTTCGCAAACTTACCACATCAACTATTCAGAGTCTTTTCATGTTTCCTAACGCGTTCTGTGATGCCCCTTTATTTTACTTCTCAGTTGACAACCTTGCTTCATGCTTCACTGAAAAAAAAATGAAGCCATTCACCAAGAGCTCCCTCTTTTCCCCTCGTAACACCCGGGTGTCTTTCCCCACTATCTCCTCCTTTGCTCATGTTTCACACACACACAAAAATGACCCTTCTTGCCAAGGCAAATCCCCCATCATACACCCCTGATTCTACTCCATTTCATCTTCTCCAGCAGATTGCTCATTCTCCTTCTCTGCCATCCTTCTTCCCTCCCTTCCCCCCTCTTTTTCTCTCCCTCCCTCTCTCTCCTTCTCTCTCTTTTTCTTTCTCTCCCTGTCCCCCCTCTTCTCTCTCTCTCTCCTTTCTCTCTCTCTCTCTCTCTCTCTCTCTCTCTCTCTCTCTCTCTCTCTCTCTCTCTCTCCCCTGCATCATTCTCTCTTCCTTTCTCTTCTGCATCACTCTTTCTCCCTCTTTCTCTGTCTCTCTCCCTCTCTGCCCCAATAATCTTCCTTGCTTCCTACAAACACTCTCAATTCTCTCTTGTCTTTAAAAAACCTTTAGTTGGGGTGGCTAAGTGGTGCAGTGAATAGAGTACCGGTCCTGGAGGCAGGAGGACCTAGGTTCAAATTGGGCCTCAGACACTTGACACTAGCCATGTGACCTTAGGCAAGTCACTTAATTCCAGTTGCCCCTTCAAAAGGCAAAAAAAACCCCAAACAAACCCCCAAACCCTCACTTGATCCTATTATCTCCCCTAGCTGTCATCCTGAATCTCTCTTCCCTTTTGTGTCTAAATGCCTTCCTACCTTTCCAGTCTCCATATACTTTACTTCCCTCCAGGTACTCCATAGTCTAGCAAAACTGTCCTTGCTGTTCCTTGAACACAAAACTCTATCTTCTGACTCTGTACCTTAACACTGGCTGTCTACCATGCTTAAAATACCTCCTTATTTCTGCCTTCCTTGATTACCTTCAAAACAGCACAAATCCCTTCAACCTATTTTGTTTGATAAGAACAAAAAACCAAAAAAATAAAAAAAAATAAAATAAAATAAAAAAAGTAGGCCAGAGGAGAGGAAAAGAAAACTGGATTAGTAGTGAGCAGTCTTGGGTTGGAATTCTGGCTCTGCCTCTAATTGTGTGATCTTGAACAAGTCATTTACTGGGGTCAGTGGGCATGTAAGAGGGATCTTCTGATGTTTGCTGAGATCTATGCCTCTCCTCTGTTAAAGGAGATGCAGGTGGGTAAAGAAATCAAGATGGAAGGTGGGCACAATAGCAATAAATAACTGGAGGAAATGACCAGGGAATTATGGATCTATCAGTCAAATCAACAAGTATTTATTAAATGACGGGCACTATTCTAAGGCTGGAGATAAAAGTACAAAGAGAGGATCCCTACTTAAACCATAGAACCATAAAATCACAAACATTTATTAAGCACGTATTATGTGTCAGACATTGTGTTAAGTGCTGAGGATGTAAAAAGAGGCAAAAGACAGTCCTTCCCTTGAGGAGATTACATTCTAATGGAGGAAACAAGTACATAAAAATATATACAGAATAATATAAAGTTAATAAATATGTACATACACACATACATATACACACACAATAGAATGCCTTTGTTCCTTTAAAATGCAGCTCAAACACCATCTTCTTGGTGAAGCTTTTTCTCCACTCACCACCTTACAGGGGCTTCTCCCCCAAATGATCTTGTGTTGAATTACTCTTTGTGTGTGTGTGTGTGTGTGCATATATGTATACATGTGCATTTATTAACTTTGTATACTGTATATATTCATATGTACTTGTCACTGCCAATAGGATGTAAGCTCATTGTGATTACTTCATTCTTTAATATTTATATCTCCAGTTCCTAGATACTAAGTACTAGTTGATTAATTGACATACGTTGTTGTTGTTGTTCAGTCCTGTCCAACTCTTTGTGACCCCATTCAGGGTTTTCTTGTCAAAGACACTACACTGGTTCACCATTTCCTTCTCTAGATCATTTTACGGATGAGGAGACTGAGACAAACAAGGTTAAGTGACTTGCCCAGGGTCACACAGCTAGTAAGTGAGGCTGGATTTGAACTCGGGGAGATGAGTCTTCCTGATTGCATGTCCAACATGCAATCCACTGCCTCACGTAGCTGCTCCTAGTTGCTCTACATCCCTCTTCCCCAACTTTCTGATCATTTCCTTCAACTATAGCTGTGCTTTTCTCTCCTCATTTGGAAGTTGGATCAGAATGGCAACATGCTGACTTCTCTGCTCATCTGCTTCTACTTTGCTGGCGGAGAATCTCAGCCAGCCTTGGACGAGTCCTCTTAGAGACCCCCCTGGGCCCCTGGTTTTCTTTTTGGACTATCTTTGTATATCTTTGGCAGGTGGGTTCTCCCTGTGTGTGCATGTGTGGGTGTGTACACATGAGTGCAGTATCTCTCCTCTTAGCTTTTGGAAGTGGGTGGAGTTGTTCCATATGTGCTACTGAGCAGAATTGGGTGAGAATTTCACAACCTACCCCTTCCTCCAGGGGGGCTGTGGAGAGATTGGAGGGATCTTTAAAGGGCCCTCCAGCTCTTTTAATATAAAATTTAAAAGCAGCTTCTGATGTAGAGGGAGACAATTTAGTTATTAATTAAACAGATCTTTACAGTCCAGTGCAGATGCAGAATTCAGGTTCACCTACCTTGAACTCTTGAGCTCAGACTTCAGAGCAGAGAAGCAATATCCCAAGCCTGAGGGATCTGCAGTTCTGCGATGGTGAGGATTCTGGAAACACAGCTTTGCCTCCTAGCATCCCATCCTTTCTCTTGGAACCTTTTGGGAGAATATTTTTTTCCCCTCCTACACTTTGTTGTACTACAAAGAACACCAGATGAAGAATGGGGTTTTAGTGCTATCCACACAACTTTGCTTTCTGAGCAAGGTAAATCACTGGGTGATTTACTGGGCAGATTATTCTCAGGGTCTTGTTTTTTCCCATCTGTAAAAATGATGATAAAGTTCTTCAAATTGACAGGCATTTGTTAAGGCTTGCCTGTGCAAGGCACTGGGGGACTACAAGAACCAAAACCAGTTAGACTTCTAGAAGCTTAGATGTCTTGCCAAAAACACAGGACTGTGGTGAATATCAAATGAGATATAATGGATGGAAAAGTGCTCTATACATATATGTCTTAGAAGTAGTAGTAGCAGCAGTAGTAGTAAGTGGTGGTGGTGGTGGTGGTTGTGGTGGGAGTAGTAGTAGTAGTAATTATTGTTGTGGTGGCAATATTATTTCCAATGCCCCATTCTCCTAGCCAGGTCATACTGCCCTAGTGGGTAGCTGGGATTTGTCTAGGGTTCAATGAGATAAGACATTATTTTTGCATCTTTCCATGGATGTGAGGGAATTGCAATATCCAGTGCCACTAGAAATTTCATCCAGTGTCTTGGAGGCCCATCCTGGGCATTTTTCTGGACTGCTTTGGTGTGGCTGTCTAGACAACCTGGAGAGGCATGCGAAGTCTGCACACAAGGTGCATAGCTCAGTTTATGCGTCAAACGAAGGGCATGCAAAGTCTTAAGAGGCTTCTTGGGGCAGGAGAGGCAGGAAAGAGCCTGTACTATAGGACACAGGGTCATAGGTTTGAGCTGGCAGGGTCCTCAGGTTCATCAGATCCTCTCTTTGATAGAGGAAGAAACTGAGGCCCCAAGTAAAGTGACTTGCCCAAGACAGTAAGTGACAGAAGCAGGATTCAGACCCAGGCCTTCTGACTCACAGAGAATGGCACCAACCTCAAAGGGTTATTGTAGGTATTAAATGAGATAATATTGTCATGGGCTTAGCACAGTCCTTGGCACATATTCGGCATTTAATAAATACTTACTCCCTTCTGCCTAATCCATGATTTTTTCCATTGACCTTCCTTGTACCACACATGATTTGTGCATTTCTAATACTTTCTGACCTTTGCTTTATGAGTCAGTCCGCATCTGCCCTTGCCTCCCAACTCTGTTGGGTTTTGCCTTTGTGAGGGCCTGGGGTAGGTGCCCACAGTCAGTGGCTTTTACATCTGCACGTTTTACTGCATCTCACTGTTCTTGCAGATGGGGGGCTCTGGGTATGGGTGACTCGAGACAGAGTTCTGTACTTTACTTCTCAAGCTGAATTCTGTTGGGACAATGGGGTTTAAAGTCAACATAGTTGTTCTTAAACAGGATAATCAGAACAGTCAGTGTGTTGCCATAAAGCCTTTTTCCTCTTGGCTTGTTAAATGTTGGCTGGGGTCCATCTCTCCCTTCATGGTTCACTATAATGTAAATATGTGCCCCATTCCAGCTAGAGCTGAGAACTTGAATTTTGGAGAGTGAGAAAATTTGTCTCTGAGGATGATACACTCTGTTCTTGTTCTTCTCAGCAGATGAGGACACAGGTTTCTGAAAGAGCTTTGAGGATCATCCCTTAGAGAAAATTGTTCAGTGACTTCAGGGACAAATCTCTCCTCCACTTTTCTGTGCGTTTTACCCACATCCTTGTCTGTTTGCCCAAACTAGTCTTCAAATTAATTTTAATAAATACTTATGCATCAGGCATTGTGCATAAAAGCGAAACCACCCCTCACCTCAAAGAACTTACATTCTTCTGGGATCTGACACAGTATGTACACGGATAAGTAAGTACAGTGTTATTTGAAGTCATTTCAAAAAAGAGAAAATATTAGTACATAGAGGAATCAGGAAAAGCCCAGCATAGGAGGTATCACTGAGATGTGCTTTGACAGAAGTTGCAGATTCTGAGGCAAGGAAAGGTACTAGTATGTTCTAGACATTGGGGATTGGCAAAGGCAGGATATGGAATTTCTTGTGTGGAACTTAGCATTTTGACTGTGAAGGAGGGTGTGTAAATGGGAGTAGTATGAAATTAAATTGCGGAGGTAGGTGGGAGCCAGACTGTGGAGATTCTTAAATGCCATGCTGAGGTTTTATATTCTGTCCTAGAGACAGTAGGAATCCATTGAAGATTTTTAAGTTAGGGACTGCCATGGTCAGATCTTTGTTTAGAGAACACTGATTTGTTTCTCCTCCCCTCCCACCTATTAAATAGTATTTTATTTTTTCCAATTACATGTAAAGACAATTTTTAACATTCATTTTTTATATAAAATTTTGAGTTCCAAATTTTTTCCTCTTCTCCTTTCCCTAAAATGGTAAGCAATTGGGTATAGGTTATATATGTGCAATCCTGTAAAACATATGTCCATACTAATCATATTATGAAAGAAAAAACAACAAAAGAAAAAACACACAAAGAAATAAAGAAAATGAAAATATCATGCTTTGATTTACATTCAGACTCCATCAGTTCTTTCTTTGGATGTGGGTAGCATTTTCCAGCATGAGTTTTTTGGACTCGCCTTGGATTATTGTATTGCTGAGAAAAGAACGAAGTCTATCATAGTTGATCATTGAACATTGTTGCTGATACTGTGTGCAGTGTTTGCCTGAGAGAAAACTATATGTAGGATGGATTGGAGAAGGTAGAGACTGGAATCAAGAAGATTAATCAGGAAGCTATTGTAGTCAGTCAGTAACCGAACAATCCCATATCAAACACCTACTATATGCCATGTCACTAAACTAAGTTCAGGGATGTAAAAAAAGGGGCAAAACCAAGGTTGATGACTTCAGGGAACTTCTGATGGGGAAGACAAGATGCAAATAATCATGTATATACAGAATATGTACAGTGTAACCTATTGGTAATATGTAATGTATAATAAATAAAAGGAGGCATTCTCAGAAGATGACATTAGAGGAGGTTGTGTAGAATGGCAGAGGAATCCTTCAGAAGGTGGCCTTTGAGCTGGGTCTTAAAGGAAGCCAGGAGGGAGAAGCGGGGGAGAATATTCCAGGCATGGAGGGCAGCCAGTGAGAGACCGTGCTGTGTACAAGGAACAGTAAGAAAGAAGGTCAGTATTGCTGGGCCTAGAAGGGAAGCAAGGGTAAGATTAGAAAGGTAGGAAGGAGAGACCAGGTGATGGAGGCAATAGAGAGACACTGGAAATTATTGAGTGGAGAGGGGTGACATGGTCAGAGTCTTCACTTAGGCAGCTGAGGAGAGTGAGGGAGAAGCTTGAGGCAGGGAAATCAGATGGCTATTCTGAAAGACTAGGTGCCTTATTAAGTTTGAGATATCTACCGGACATTGAGTTCTAGATGTCCAAAAGGCAGATGGTGATGTGAGAGGTCACAAGAGAGAGTCTGAAGTAAGGTGGAAGCTAGGTGAGTGCAGAGAAGCTCAGATGTCAGAGATGTGGTAGAACCTAGAATCAGTAAGAATTAGCAGTTGTGATAGATAGTCGGGAGGGAGGAAAAGTCAGGGATCTCCAACAGTAGGAACCTGGGTGACTGGGAGGATAAGGGTTCCCTCAGCAGAAATTGGGAAGTTTAGAGAGGATTTGGAGGAAAACATGAGTTCTACTTTGGACATGTTGAGTTTGAGATGCTTACAGTGCATCCAAGTGGAGACATCTAGAGTCTTCTCCTCCCACTCTTGAAAACTTTTGCATCCCAAGTTACCAGTGATTTCTTAATTACCCCATCCAGTAATCTTTTCTCTGGCCTAACTTCTCAACCCGTCAGTTGCATTTCAGATTCCTGATCACCTTCGTCCTCTCTCTGGGTTTTTATGACTGCTCTCTCTCCTGGTCCTCCTCCCACCTGTTGTATCACGCCTACTCACTCTCTTCTGCTGGCTCATCATCTTTGTCACACCCTTCTCTAACTGTGGGTGTTTGCCAGAGTTCTGCCCTAGGCCTTTTTCTACCTTTACACTCCCCTTCTTGGTAATCTCTTTGCCTCCCATGGAGTTGCTTCTGTCCAGTTATCTACGTATCATCTCTCTGCAGATGACTCCCAGATCTGTATTTACTTCCCCAGTCTTTCCTTTGAGTTTCAGTCACACATTGCTATTTTGTTTGTACATTTCTAACTGGATGTTCCAGAGACATTTTAAAATCATCATGTCTACAGTGGAACATTCACCCTAAACCCTTCTCTCTACCCAAATACCCTACTGACAGCTAGGTGATGCACTGGGCCTGGAGTTAGGAAGACTTAAGTTCAAATCTGACCTCAGATGCTTACTAGCTGAGCAAGCCAATTAACCCTGTTTGCCTCAGTTTCCTCATCTGTTAAATGATCTGGAGAAGAAACTAGCAAATCTCTCCAGTATCTTTGCTAAGAAAAACCCAAAAGAGATCGCAGAAAGTCAGTCATTACTGAAAAACAACCAAACAATATTATCATTTCTGTCTAAGATACTACAATCCTTCCATTTTCTTAGGTTCATAATCTTGGCATTATCCTAGATTCCTTACTTTCCCTCACCCCGCATGTGCAATCAGTTGCCAAATCTTGGGTGGTTTGACCTTCACCTCTCTAATTTCACTCCTTTCCACTCAAACAGGTACCACCTTAATTGAGGACCTTATTACTTCTAGCCTAGAACATTTCAGCAGTCTCCTAATTGGTCTATCTCAAGTCTTGCCATGCAAGTCCATCCTATACTGTGCTACCAAAATAATTTTCCTTAAGCACAGGTCTGTCTGCCTCCTTTACTCAAGGCACTCTGTAAACCAGGCAAACTAGCCTTTCTTTCAGTTTGTCACACATGACACTCTTATCTCTATGCCTTCGTAAGGACTGTTCCCCATGACTGGCATTTCATTCTTGTCCTGTGTCTCACAGAATGCTTCTCTTCCTTTAAGATGCAGTGAAGTACCATCTTCTGACACCACCATTCCCACCAATCTCTAATGCATTCTCTCCATTTTTATTTTTTATTTTTAAATTTTCACTATAAATATTTTTCCATGCATTTGTCTGTCTCATTAGGCTGCAAGCCCCTTGTGAGTAGGGATTGTTTCATTCTTTGTACTTGTATCTCCAAAACCTAGCATTGTAATAAATACTTGATTGAAAGTGAGGGATGAGAATTCAGAAGAGAGATCAGGGCTGGCTATAGCTATTTGGGAGTCATCTGTTTAGAGATGGCAGTTGAATCCATGGGAAGTGATGAGATCTCTAAGAGAGAAGAGATAGATAGAAAATAGGGACTCTGAACGGAGTCCAGGGGACACTCAGAGGGTGGGACATGAATGATGAGCCTGCAGAGGAACCTCAGAAGACAAGAGGTGACTAATGTCCCCAAGACTAAGGGAGGAAGACCTAGGGGATTTGTTAGCCATGTCAAAGGGGTCAGAAGGGTAATGATGGATGAAGACTGAGGGGAAGAAATTGATTTAGCAGTTAAGAGATTGTTGTTGACCTTTGAGAGAGTGATTTCTGTTTAGTGATAGTTATCAATGGCCTCTTAATTGTCACATCTGGTGACTTTTCTCAGCCTTCATCCTTCTTGATCTCTGCAGCTTTGGACACTTCTGATCACCCTGTTCTCCTTGACACTTTTTCCTCTCTAGGTTTTTGTAACCTGATTTCTCCTGCTTTTCTTCCTACCTGTCTGAACTGTGCTTTAGTCCTCTTGTTAGATCTAGGTCATACCCACTAACTATGGGTGTCCTTGAAAGAGAGGGCTGTCTTTTGCCTTTCTTTGTATTCTCAACAAATTGTCATTTTCAGTCATTTTCTAACTTCCTGATGCCATTTGGCATTTTCTTGGCAGAGATACTGGAGTGGTTTGCCATTTCCTTCTCCAGCTCATTTTATAGGTGAGGAAACTAAGGCAAACAGACTTGTCCAGAGTCACACAGTTAGTAAGTGTCTGATGCCGGCTTTCCTGATTCCTGGCCCAGCACTCTATCCACTGCACCACCTAATTGCCTTAGAGTTAGGTGATCTGGATTCAGATCCTGGCACTTCCACTTATTTCTTGGACAAATCTACTTTACCCCTATGGGTCTCAGCTTTTTCACTTGTTAATTTGAGGGGGTTGGTTTAGATGACCTTGAAGCTCTCCTAGATTTAAACTAATGGTTCTATGGTTCTCCCTCCTCCCTTCTAGAATACAAATGGCTTTGAGGAAGGAGTGGAATTTTTGCCAGCCAACAACTCAAGGAAGGTGGAAAAACGAGGACCAAAGCGCTGGGTTGTGCTGCTGGCACTGGTGATCTTCTTCATCCTGTTGTCCCTTATGGTTGGAATCTTGGTGTGGCATTTTAATTGTGAGTATAGGAAAAGGTGCTATTAATAATATACTAATAGGTAGAGGGAATGGTCAGTGAGTGGGGGGAATCAGCCTGAGTGGTGGTCTGATAGGAAGATAATTGTTCGATATGGGTAAGTTATAATTACTTGTCTAAGATTGTGATGTTAAACTCAAATGGACATGGAGACCACTAACTTAGACATAAGGATTTCTTTAGGCCACAAATTAACTTAGAAAACCACACATTAATATTATCTATGTTTAATTGTATTTTTATTTATTTTATTAAGTATTTGCCAATTACGTTTTAATCTGGTTTGGGCTTCACTTGGAGTCACATGTTTGATACCTCTGGTATAGGGCTCTATCCTTCTTCGATTCTTCTGGACTCCAGAGTCTAAGCTAGGAGACCCTAGAGAGCTGGTGTAATAGGATAAGGGGTGAGACATAGGCTCATTGCTTTGTCCCCTCTCCTGGCATTGCCTACACTGGGGGCAAATGTCCTAGGACTCAAGGTCTTAGAGCCCAAATGGAAAAGGACTTTAGAGTCCATCTGCCCCAGCCCCCTTATTTTATAATGATGGGGGGACTGTGATGGAGGAAGAGTCTTAAGATTGTGGACTCATGGAAGACACAACCTCCATCTTCTCATGTGTTTTACTTCCCTTGGTTCCTTTTTAGCTCAGAATACACGGGTGCAGAAGATCTTCAATGGCTTCCTGAGGATTACAAATGAGAACTTTATAGATGCCTATGAGAATTCCAACTCCACAGAATTTCTACACCTGGCCAGCAAGGTTAAGGAAGCGGTAAGCCACTTCTTCCAGATTGAAACTCTCCAGGCAAGGAGCCATAACTGCCTTGCCTCTATGTCTTTATTCCTGTTAATGACACTGGAGTTGAGTATTGTTCTGTCAAGAACATTGGCGGGGAAGGTGTCTGAAAATAGATATAGGGTTCCTGGGTGTGGTGGGTATGAAATGCAGGGCATCTGCAAGTGGGATCTGCTGTGACCTTTCTCTCCTTTTTCTTTTCTTTTTTTTTTTTTTTTGTTCATCTCGTGCTCCTTGGCAGCTAAAGTTTTTATACAACGGAATCCCTGCCCTTGGGCCCTTCTACAAGGAATCTGGAATAACAGCTTTCAGGTAAGGTCAATGGGGCAAGAGGATCAAAAGGGAGAAACCAAAGAGCTTCTTTACTTGGGAGTCATCTGCCCCTTCTGAAAAGGGATTGGGGTGGTGGGAGTCATCCAGAATTTCCATTTAGGTGACCTGAGGACAATTGGCAGTATGGGTTTTATGAACCATAGGGGGAGCCCTTACCATTATTTTCATTTGGAGATACATGTGGGTCATTCTGAACCTGAATTAGCCCTATGTAGGGTCCTGGTTTGGCACATGAGCCAGTGCCAGAAGGCTAGAGCCCGAGGGGAACAGGGAAATGATCTTCTACACAGGGGCATAGTGGAAAGAGGTCCAGACGTGGATTCAGAAAACCTGAATTCAGATTTGATCTCTGACCTTTTTCAGCCATGTTACTGTGGACAAAATCACTTCCCTTCTCTCAGAGTCTGATGTAAAGATGGTTGAAAAGAAAGCACTTTGTAAACTTTGAAGCTGTCATGCATGCAAGTGACAGTTATTACTTAATAAAGCCCAATTAAAGAGAACCTAGAATATTAACAGTAATAATAATAGTTGACATTTACTGAGCCTCATAAGGTTTGCAAAGTTTTTATCTCATTTAATCTTTTTTTTTTTTTTGCTTTTTGGAGGGCAATTGGGGTTAAGTAACTTGCCCAAGGTCACACGGCTAGGTTTTTGTTTGTGTGTGCCTTAAGTGTCTGAGGCTGGATCTGAACTCAGGTCCTTCTGACTCCAAGGCCGACGCTCTACTCACTGCGCCACCTAGCCGCCCCTATCTCATTTAATCTTTACAACAATCCTATGAGGTAGGCATTGCTGTTATCATCCCCAGTTTACCAGTAAGAAAACCAAGACAACAGTTCAAACCCAGGTCTTCCTGAGTCCACGTCTGAGGCTCTCTCCACTGCCACACTTTCTCAGGGGCATAGACACCCTTCCTGTCCAGAGAGCTGGGGAGAAAGGATAGGAGGTTCTAAATCAGGGCATGAACTGAGAGTCTGTTTAGGATCCTAATTTGGGTGGCTCCAGAGCCCATCTATGTGAGTAAGGACCCTTCCCCTATTCCCTGCAGACACAGAATTTAATTCTAGTGACTTCCCTCCATTGATTACTCTCAATTTATCCTGTATACATCTTGTTTGTTCATAGTTATTCACATGTTGTCTCCCTCATTAGACTGTGAGCTCCTTGAGAGAAGGGTCTGTATTTTGCCCTTCTTTTTATCCCCAGTGTATAGCCCAGTGCCTGGCACAGAGTGGGTGCTTAATTGACTATAGACAGACCTAACTATTTCCCATCCTTCTCTGTTTTCAGTGAGGGCAGTGTCATTGCCTACTACTGGTCAGAATTCAGTGTCCCCCAATATATGGTAGAAGAAGTTGAGCGAGCCATATCAAAAGAATATGTCCTGTCACTACCTCCCAGGTCTCGGTCCATGCAGTTCTTCCACGTGGATTCAGTTGTGGCTTTCCGTGAGTTCTGGGCTTAGAGGTGAATGGATGAACCAGAGTGAATAGAGGCAAGGAAGAAAGAAGGAAGGACTAGAAGGAGGGATGGGGAAAAGACAAGGGCTGAGTTGGAGCTGACAGGTTATGATCTGTCCTTAAAGGGTCATTCTGTAGAATCCTTTTTTTATATGGAATAGACAGATCCAGCAGTCTTGCCTCGGGGATCTGAGTTCTTGGTTTATTGACAGAGCTCTTCCCTTTGGGGTAATAAGGAAGCAGAAGAGAAGGAAATAACACAGACCCCATAAATAGTCTGCTCTTTCTCTTCCTTTCTTAGCCACTGACGCCAGGACGATACAGACGGCACGAGACAGTAAGTCATAGTACCTGGGATATTCTCCCTCTTCTTCCCCTCTTCCTGTTTCCCTGGTACTTTCAGGTCTCAGCTAAAAGCTCACCTCTATCCTCTTTAATGCTAGTGCCTTCCCGCTATTGATTATCTCCAATTTATTCTGTTTTTATCTTGTTTGTACATAGTTGTTTCCCTGTTGTTTCCTCTATTAGAGTGTGAGCTTCTTGAGGGCAGGCATCAATTTTGCCTCTCTTTGTATCTCCAGAATTTAGTACAGTACCTGGCAAATAGATTGTTGATTAGATATTGATTTCTCTTGCTGGGGAAAATGACAGGGATATGTTCAAAGCCTAGTGATGACTGTTAGTAACTCCCTGTCACCTCTTGGAAGCTCATTTCATGTTCCTGTGTCTAGGATGGTGTCATCCTTAAGGCACAATCTGTGAGATGATGCTACACAGAGTAGCTTCCAGGGCCATAAGCCCCAAGACAATAAATACTTGTGATTTTCTCCTTAGTCCACTAATCATTTGCCCTCACAGAATTAGAGGATTTCATAGAGGTCATGTAATCTAGGCTCTGAACAGGGATCCCCTTTATGACATCCCTCCCACCCCCCGCAGAAAGGGATTGCTTAGCATCTGCTTGAAGACATCCAATGATAGGCAACCATCTTCCTCCCAAGGAAACCCATTTCACTTCTGGATCATTCATACTGCTTGGAAATCTTTCCTTCTATCAGGTTTATTGAAATCCACATTTTTTGCATCTTGTATCGGTTGTTCTTAGTTAAATTCTTCAAGATAGCTACCACATATACCTTATCTCTTCTCTTCCAGACTGAATAATATATAATTCTAGTTATTCTTCTGTGCCATGGTCTTTAGTTCTCACTCCACCATGGCCACATTTGTCTAGACTTGCTTTTGTTTGCCCACATACTTCCTAAAACGTGGCACCAAGAACCAGACCCATAACTTCAGATGTGGTCTGACCAGGGTGCAGAGAATAGCTGGGATGATCATTTCCCTCATTCTGGATAGTACGCTTCTGTGAGCGCGACCTAAGATTGCATCAGCTTTATTTTGGGCTGCTTTGAGGTTCATAGTGAATTTGCACTTCACTAAAACTTTTCCTATAAGCTGTTGTCCAGCTCTACTTCCCCATCTTTTATAGCTGATTGAACTCAAATGTAGGTCTTTGCATTGGTGATTATTAAATTTCATCACATTGGATTTGGGTATTCTTAGCTATCATTTGGGTCCCAGTTCTCTTGTTCAGCATGTAATGGTCCTTCCTAGCTTTGTGACATCTGTCAGTTTGATAAGTGTATTAACTGTGCTTTTATCCAAAGTACTAATAAAAGTCTTAAGCAAGACAACTCCCAGGACAGATCCTTGTAGGATTTTGTAGGACAGCTTCCCTCTCCAAGGATATAGATCCGTTAATCACTAATCTGTGGGAATATTCATTTAACCAGTTCAGAATTTATGTAACTATGCTAACATCTAGCACACATCTATCCATCTTGTCCATAAGATCCTCCAGAGAGACTGTTAAATGCTGTTCTAAAATATCAGTGCATTATGTTTAGAGCTTTCCGCTGATAGCCTAATCTGCACAGTCTGTCTGTTCTTGATGCAGTTATGTTGGTTCCTAGTGGTCACTGTTTCCATTTCTCAGTGCTCATACCCCATCTCTTTAATAATATTTTCTAGAATTGTGGAAGTAATTGAAGTCAAGCTCACTAGCCTCTAGTTTAAAGACTACTTTCTTGTGTTTTTTTTGGTTTTTGTTTTAAGTGGGGGTGCTAGGGGAAACTTACTGTCCCCAGACCTGTTTTTCCAGAGATCATTGATAGAGCCTCAGCATTTATATTTGCTGGTTTTCGGTGCCCTCAGAAGTAGCTCACCTGGTAATGAATTCATTAAGACAGTTAGTTTCTCTCTTAGCATCTCCTCACTCATCTTTGATTTCAGCCCTTAATTAGCATTTCCATCCTGTCCTTAATCCAATGGGGAGGGGGAAGGGGGGACTAAAAGCAAAGTAAGTATCAAGTAATTCTGCTATCTTTATTGTCCATAATCTATCTACAAATGCAGTGGTCTTAGTAACTTGTTTGGCCTTTCTTCATCCGCAGTATAGCTTTTCTAAAGAGTAGCCTTTCTTATTGTACTTTTTTTTAAAGGTTATTTTGATTTTATTACTAGTTAATAATTTCATTAATTTTAGCATGATATCTATTTCTTCATATATCTTCATATCTTAAGATCTTTGGTTCATTTCCTTGTCAGCCTATAGAATTTTTTTTTATATTTGAAACATTTAATTTTAAGACCTCGAATTTCTGATTCATTCCCTTCCTCCCTTGTCACCCATTCCCTCTGGGAAGATAAGTAATTCAGTATATGTTGTACATGTCTAGCTATGCAAAACATTACCATAGTAGATATATTGTACAAGGCTGCTTATAATTCCCTCCCACTCATCCCACCCCCCACCTGGTCCATTCCCTACTTGATCCTGTCCCTCTTCTATAGTGGGTACTTCCAACCTCCCCTCCCCCCAAGGATGCCCTCCCATCCATCATCCCTCCTCTCATCCCCCTTCCCTCTATTCTGCTGCAGGTTGAGATATCCCATTTAGTATGTATGTCATTCTCTCCCTGAACCAAATTCAATGAGAATGTGGTTTTGCCTTTTTGCCTTCCTATTCTTCCCCTCCCTTGCAGCCACTTCCCCTTGCTTCTTCTACATGAGATAGTTTACCCTACCCTGTCTCTCCCCATCTCCTCTTGCCACTTTCCTCTCTCACCTCATAATTTCATCCCTTGAGTATCCTCCCTTCCCAACAAATTCAACCTATGCCCTCTATCCATATTTAACTGTAACCATATACACACACATTCACATATGTATTCATATGACCACACACCCTTCTTCCATTATTTTCATAGTGAGAAAGATATCATCAGTCACAGTTATTGCTTTTCCATATAGGAATGTAAATAGTTCAACTTTGATAAGTTCCTTTTGATTTCTTTTCCCTGATTACCTTCTCAGGCATCTCTTCCTTCTTGTGTCTGGATGTCAAATTTTCTATTCAATTCTGGTTTTTTCATCAAGAATGCTTGAAAGTCCTCTATTCCACTGAATGACCATATTTTCCCCTGAAACAAAATACTCAGTTTTGCTGGGTGGGTGATTCTTGCCCTGTGGAATATCATATTCCATGCCCTTCAGTCCCTCAGTGTAGAAGCTGCCAGGTCCTGGGCTATTCTGATTGTGTTTCCACAATATTGAAATTGTTTCTTCCTGGCTGCTTGTAGTATTTTCTCCTTGATCTGGGGATTCTGGAACTTGGCTATAATATTCCTGGGAGTTTTCTTTTTGGGATCTTTTTTAGGAGGTGATCTGTGGATTCTTTCAACCTCTATTTTGCCCTCTGAGTCTAAAACATCAGGGCAATTTTCCTTGAGAATTTCTTGAAGGGTGATTTCTAGGTTCTTCCTTTGATCATGGCTTTCGGGTAGTCCAATAATTTTTTTTAAACAAATGCTTTATTAACTTCTGTTTTTACAGCATTCATTTCCACCAGATTTTGAGTTACAATCATTTTCCCCCCATTATTCCCCTACCCAACCTCCCAGAATAGCATTCCCATAAGATATCGCTTCCTCCAATCTGCTCTCTCCCATACCTTCTCCCATACCCCCTTCGACTTTTCCATTAGAGGAAGGTGAATCTTTGTGTCCCAATGCCTGCACATCTTATCTCCCAATTACAAACAAAAGAGTATTAATAATAGTATTTATATATATTTGAAACATTTAATCTTAAGACCTTGAATTTCAGATCCATTTCTTTCCTCCCTTGTCACCCATTCCCTCTGGGGAGATAAGTAATTCAGTATATGTTGTACATGTCTAGCTAT